>JAWWMK010021097.1:0-17839 GCA_035047105.1 Galeopsomyia nigrocyanea | reverse complement strand
AGAGAGAGAGAGAGAGAGAGAGAGAGAGAGAGAGAGAGAGAGAGAGAGAGAGAGAGAGAGAGAGAGAGAGAGAGGCCGATGATTACCATCGCGTTTAGCTCGAGCGTAGATATATCTGGCGTTGTTATCTACTTCGTCTATTGCCCCTCCAATGCAGTTTATATACATAGATAGCGAACGAGGATCGATCGATCCATCCAATTCAACAAAGCTAGCGAGCGAGCGGGCATTAACTTTTTACTTGAAACTAGCCTCTCTCTGCGCGCGATTAAGTTAGTTGCAAGCCGATGATGGCGAAAGGAGTCTATAGTTGTTATAAGCGAACATCGATCATCGGGATTATCCTTCATAAACAGCTGCTCGTGAAAATATTGCTATTATCATTCTCTTTTATCATCCAAGAAAGAGAGCTTTAATGCTCAAAGTATAGTTAGTTTTATCGAAGACGAAAGAAGTTACGTATACACAAACTGTTACCCTGTTAGAAAACTTACGAAAAAAATTCGTGAACCGTAATAACCTGTAGGATTTGGCGCTCAAGTGAAACCACTTATATTTGTTGAAACTATTGTTCAATAATTATTACAATCATATCAAATGGTACATAACCATCATTACTGCCTCCGAGACAAACCCCGACAAGTTGTTTGTACACATTAAGTACTCTCTATTGTTGTATTTAAAGTATGACGCTCTTAACTCCATAAAATTCGTGAAAAATTCGCGAATTATAAGTAAGAATTTCTAGCAGGGATAACCAAAGGTAAAATCACCAACAAAAAAAAAACATTCGAACGTAAGCTCGACGTATAAAACGTTGTATCACTCGCGGAAATAAACTAATTTGGCGTGCATTCGCAAGCGCGATAAACGTAGTTATATACGAAGAAAATTTCCATGAAGCTCGGGCGCGAGCGGCAAAAAGCTCGTAAATCGTTGCTCGCGCGAATACTTGAAAAATGCTCAAACCAAGCTTTACAGTCTTGCGCGCGTTCACGTCAAGACTTCACGAAGAAAGCATAAAAATGAGCGAGCAAGGCAAGCTCGCGAGATATATCTGTTGAGGCAGTCCCGGCGTAATAAAAATTGATTTTCAGCTTATCACGCGAGAGAAACAGTGAGAGAGAGAGAGAGAGAGAGAGAGAGAGAATGAAAGAGCATAGAGCGCTGCCATATAAGAAGCGAAAGGGAATTAAAGCATGCTGCTGCTGCTGGTGCAGTTGGACGGCGCTTGCTCGCTGTTGGTGTGGGATAACGCTTCGGACACGAAGGTGCCATAATAGCAAGCCCACGAGGGAAGGAGAAAGAGAGAGAGAGAGAGAGAGAGAGAGAGAGAGAAGCTAAGGCAATATAAAGCCAATAAAGCTGAAGCACGTAAAGCGCGCGCGCACACACACCCGCGCCATACGGATATGTCGCGCACGAGCTTGCATGTGCTCGCGCATATACATGTACTTACATTCACTATAAGAGAGAGAGAGAGAGAATAAATCCGATTTCTTAGCGTGTCTGCTGCACTGCGCGCGCGAGTTGTATGACGGCTGTCCTAAACGGAAGCAAGCTCCCCTCCTCTCCCCGCTACCAACCCCAACCTTCTGATTTCGTGCTCGAAATTCGCCACGTACGCTCTCGCTCGCTCTGCCGATAAATAATTCATGCGTTAGCTCCGCGTATACCTCCTCCCACCCTCGTTTTATCATAATGCCTTCCCGATTGCATCCTTTTTTTTTCTATTGCTCGATCAATCTCGCGCAGCGCGAATCTATCGCTCGTCGTTCTCGAGCTTGCAACGCTTATCTTTCAATTAATAACGGCGAAGTTACCGTTTGGATTTGTGGTGGTAGAAGATAGATTTTTTTTTTCCATTTAATATGAACTATAAAGTTGATTAAAGATTTTATTTTAATACCAAGCATGTTCTCCGAGACATTGGCAACATTGCTTAGTTCCAGCGTACAATGTTTGTCGAGATCGAACGAGAAAACGATATTTAATAAATTCAAGATACATAAATGTATCATGCTCAAAAGACGACGTCTAGCGGTAAATCGAGAAACAACTGTTGGATATATAACAGCTCATTTGATCAATAAGATTACGTAAAAAAATACATTCGGTAATGAAAGACTGCAAAATATAAAACTAAATCCACCACGAAAATTCATGAATTTCGTAAAAATGAAATAGATCAATTTCTTCAAAAAACTCCTTTGAGTATAAAAATAACAGTAGATCGCTGCAGTTGTTCAATGTTTGATATGTCACCAGAGAGAATATCGCGCGACGAAAGAAATTGTTGCCACAGTACTATAACGCTCGGTTATATCTCGTCCCATTGACGTCTCATGCAAACCGAGCGAATGGTAAAGCCAAACAAAAAGCTTTTGGTTCTGCAGGACAAAATAACAACAGCAACAACAAAAAATCTCAGAAAAGACGTCGGAAGCGAAGTGTTTGTCCCTTTCGAGCGAAAACTACGCGTGTGCATCCTTGCGACTTCTTGCGAACGGTATATACCGCGCGTACGCGTAATTTGTGCTCCACTGCGCCGCCTCACGCCTTTGACGTCTTTATGGAGCGTGCGTTTAGAAGCGAGCGCGTAAAAAAATTTTTAATGCCAAAAACAGCCTTTTCCGCGTGCTGTGCTGCCGATGGAATGTGCTGCTCTGAGAATTTTCTTTTTTCTTCTCTTCTCTCTCTCGCGCGAGTCTCATGAATATTCTCGCGGCGGTGCCGCTACCGCCATGCCGATACTTTGCGCGTCACTATATACTTGGTTTTGAAATTTACGTGGCTTTTGCAAAAGCTGCTGCTACTTCGCACCGTGAATCTTAATTGCGCTTTTACACCTTTTACCGTCGACAGATATTCCGCTGCTTAATCGCTCGTGAAGGTTTCGTACCTGTTAAGGGTTTTGAACGCTTGGCGGGTTTAATTACTTGATGTGAAATCGTCTACACGAGTAGATTTAACTAATTCTTGAAAAATGCTTTTTTAAAATAATTTTGTAATAACCATACATCTGTCTTCATTGGTCAATAAAGTGGAGATGAATCAGGAAGAAGAGCGAGGAAAACAATGAATTTGATTATTCCTTCAATAATAGGTAATTTACTTTATAAACTGAGAAATCAATTTTGACTTGCAACAAAATACGATTTCACCATCTAGCGGCTGAAATTTAATTTAACCATTCTTATAATTTATCGACGGATTAAGGGTTTATTCTAAGGATTTTTCGTAACTACCACAAGCAAAAAAAAAGAAAGAAAACGCTATTATAATGAATAACAGAATATAGCTGCGCCGTCGTATTGTCTGTTGCAATTATGTATTTAACTAAAACACCTATTACCTATTAACGGTCTGGTAAATAATTACATTAGAAAAGTAATCTTTAGCATAATATATGTCACTTACATTTTAAAACATATAAAAATGGATTTACTCAAAAAATGAACTTCGTTTTTATCGTGTACATTTGAAAGTATAAAATAAAGATATCTGATACGCAGTCGTGCAAACAAAGTATCGAAGATTTTCGTTTACTAAAAATATATTCACAAAAAGAAAGAATTCAAATTGGTTTATCTTGCTCGACTTACATGCAGCTATAAGCTAATAGCAGAATAATACTACGAACCTGTGAATCTTTTTTATACTTGTGTTTATTTACTCAAATATGAGAAATACTAATTTGAAGGCTAAGAAAAGCTGTACGCTGATGGGTTGGTTAACAAATAGTTCAAGCAAAAGTGGTTAGTTGTGAAAAATCGGAGGAGTAAGGAGTGTTTGAAAGCAAAATCGCAATCATGGTACAAAGGTACATTTTCTGAAGCAAATTTTGCAGAGGAAATAAATGAAAACAACAATAAACCAGCTAAAAAGGTTAATAAAAAATATTTCTAAATGGATTTAATTATTTATATCTTGCCAATAGATGTGTTATGATTGTATATATTTTCTAATAAATATTGTTTGGAAAAATACGCTGATGTATTGGAAATTCATAGTTATTATTTACTACCGGAATAGAAATTTATAGCTACCATTTTTATTTTTTAACTACCATTCTCGGTATAACTACCCCTTAGAATAAATCCTGCGGCATTAATCATACGCATGAAGT
Organism: Galeopsomyia nigrocyanea; assembly: GCA_035047105.1. Taxonomy (NCBI): domain Eukaryota; kingdom Metazoa; phylum Arthropoda; class Insecta; order Hymenoptera; family Eulophidae; genus Galeopsomyia; species Galeopsomyia nigrocyanea. Next base: position 13,710 of record JAWWMK010021097.1, on the reverse strand, counting down.
ACCGTATCACGAAACAACCATAACAAAGCGAATTCGAAACGAGCGTCATAATCCTACCAAGACCAACCTGTAAATCATTCAATACGTGCAGCATCGACAATATACAAACATCGGATTGATTGAAGCTCGCCAAAAGATTCAAATTCAGCAAGTTTCAGAGCGTCTCGGTCTTGCGAGGTTGGAATGCAAGATACCCAGAGACCTCCTCAGCGTGAATTGGAAACACCTGCGGTCGGGAAATAAGGATCGGTCTGAGCTCGCTCAAGTACCCTTCTCTCTCTGGCCTCCTTGGAGATCTCTCTCTATCTCGCGCTCTCTCTCTCTCTCTCTCTTTCAACAGGTTCTCGTTAGCAACTAACGATCGAGCAGCCAACTAGTTTCGACTTCCTCTTGTAGTAGGTACAAGACGATAGTCCTCTTCACGAGCTTTGCACCCCCACCAGCACCGCATTAAGCTCGAAATCCCAGCTTCATCAGCAAAAATTTCCCTTGCTCCACATTCCAAACGATGAGCTGCTGCGCTCGTATACTTGAGCCAACGATATGCTTGCTACTACCCCTAAATTTCACCTGATTAAGTTTTTCAGTTAGATTCAGGTAGAAAAGAGTCACGATAAAAAAAAAAAGAAAATTGATTTCCATGAGAATATATTGATCGATAAAAGTAACAGGTGTATCATTTTACACTGCGAGCATCATAGCGATAAATAGCCGGCACGAATAGAAGCAAAAGCTCGTCTCTCGAAGAGAGACGTAAAGAACAATATCTCTCCTTCACCTAGACAATGGCAATTACTTTTGAGCGCGCGCGAGCGCGATCATCTTGATCTCCTCGGAAGCTCACGTTCAAGGTAATCAGCGATCGCTCCCGCAGATGTTTGCCGAGAGAGAGACAATCTATTCTCGTCGCCCAAAGAAACAGTCACGTACAGAGAGCTCTCTCTCTCTCTCTCTCTCTCTCTCTCACAAGGAAGGCGACAAAGCACGCGAGATCATACCCTCAAGCACACACATACACACACACACACACACACACACACACACACACTTGCACGATCAGATTTCTCAGAGAATCGCACTCTCTCTCAAGTATATATAAACCGCTTGCTTGCTGTGCGGTTGAACGAGTCGAGTATGGGATTACCTCATACTCGTTATAGAGTGTGAACGACTTTTCTTCTTCTTCTTCTTCTTTTTTCATTCTGTTGCATTTTTGATCGAGATATATACGATGACATTTTTTTTGTGTGTGTGTGGAATTCTTAGTTGAAAAATAAACTATTTTTACGAATCGTCAGACCAGTGGATGTTTCCATACCAATAGGCCATCACAGCATGAGTCTATGAATAGAAATAACGTGCAGGTCACTGCGGGCTTTGGTATATATAGTGGTCAAGCCCCATCGCTGAAACTCCACTATCCATCTCACTCTCGCGAAAACTTTGCTTTTTCTCTCTATATCTCTCTCTTTTTTTATCCCCGATAAATTTATTTGAAAATTTATCGAATCGTACGAGATTCAATAGGAAAAAGTTTAATAGAATCTTGCTGGCCGAGCGATTTTCGATATATGTATATAGAATCAAGCTTATTCGCCATTCGCACTGTGCTTCGATATCGTTCTATAAAATTTTTCAACGTTACTGCAACGTTTTCAATTGTCATTGTAGTTGACTCAAAATAATAGCCAATTTTCGAAAAAAAAAGATATATAATTGACGCAGTACTTCCATAAAAATGTTAGTTACTCTCACGGACAGCTTTTTAATCGCGGAGATGGCTTGGCAACATCGAGGGAGAGCAAAAAAAAGACAGTAACAAAAAAAAATGGTGGCGTACACATTGTACAACGTGCCAGGCAGAAGAGGAAGAAGAGAGAGAAAAAAAAAGCTGGAAAACGCAGCGATGCGTAAGAGAGCAGCAGCAGCAGCAGCAGCGAAGGGAGAGCACATGGGCCCATTATGTAATTGTCGAGAATGTAGGGTAACCGTGCATTTGAGTCAATTGACGGCTCGCTCTCTTGCAGCGTGTGTGCGCGTTGCACTCATCAGCGCAGCAGCAGCTTTACAACCTTGGCCGCAAGGCTGACTGACTGACCGACCGCCGGAAGACGCTCGTATATATACTTGCGTACATTGTGTGGCGCCAATCGAAATATATGTACTTACAAATGGAAAAAAAAATAATGAAAATTGTTCGATCGACTCGCACTTCATTAGGTGAACGATGAGGATGATGATGATGATGATGATGATGATGGCGATGATCTTGGGAAAAACGAGTTTGGGAAACCGGATACGGGATAGTAAGAGAAAGATGCTCGAGTCGCGATAATGGCAAGTAAATGCCAAGTCACGAGCAGAGCGCGGCGTCGGCGGCGGCGCCTTATAATTTGCAAGCCGCATTGGAGGCCTCATGTGTGTGCAAGCACGCGGGGCTTTACGTGTCTATGGCGCGCCATTATCCACTACTAACACCGCTCGCGCGCAATGCCTTTGAGATTTCGCTGATTTTAGGGGGGGTAACTGCGAATGTATGATAGTACAGTGCTTTAACGCCAGACGGATGCATTATATTCGAGCAGAATTGCGCTGGTAAATTGTTACGATTATCATTTCTTCGTTTCGCGTAAACATAAATTTCTTCGTTGAAGATGAAATATTTAACTTAATTTTGACGAATCAGATCTTTTTGAGTTTCGCAGCGCATAAGAAATGAATCTAGTATAAATATAATAAGTATAATTACTAAAGATAGCGTAAATTAAATACATTTTGTTTGTGTTTGTGTAGAATGGAACCTTTTTTCGGAACTGAATTTTACCATCTGCATCATCACAGTTTCCTAACGATACTCAAAAACATGAAACCAGTAATAAAATCGTTCTCAATAAATTTTACCAAGTATGTTATACGGCAAAAATGAATAATCTATTTAGAGAATACATCCTACAAAAGCCATCTAGCGATAAATAATATAGTGACAGTGAATAAAACCGTCGCATGACTCATCAAACATTTTTTCTAGCAAATAAATCAACTAATTATCAGTTGACAATTGAAACGAACCTTACTTAAAACACTTCCAACGTAATTTCCGTTTAATACCTCGAGGCGAGCCAATTTTTTTTTTTTTTTTTGCACTTTCGGTAAACTCGCTCAAAGGAATGAAGGTGCAAAGACAAACGTTTCAGGACAGCTGCGAAAAGTCAATGTTAGTCGTCGAGCTCGGTCTAAAAATGAAAAAAAGGAAGCTTTGAGAGTAGCTCATACACACACGCGATGAGAGCGGCTCAAAGGTCTAAAAAGCTACTTTCGATTTATAAGGCTGAAATAAACGCCGAAAGAAGAAAAGAGGCGTCCATATAGCAACTGGATAGAGGCGAAACTATATAGTGGCCAATTTGCATAAAATTCTAGATAGCATTATATAATCGATCAGCGTAGTAAATTGCAAGCACACATACATATAGAGAGAAAAGTGGTTGTCGGCTTTTCGGTCGAAAAAGGAAGCTTAATTACGTTAGCGGATGACTGGCTGAAAAGTCAACGCCACGCCCCGGCTACGTGGGCTCGCATTATTACATCCCTCCCCGAGTCTCAGCTGCACGCGCAATCTTGGGCTTCTTTTTCCGCGCGACTTTGCTTTTCTTTGAGCGTGGAATATAAAGCAGCCGCGCCGCCGTCGTCGTCGTCGTAGCGAGAACGAGCCCTTTCTTCTCTTTTTGTCGTCTTCGTCGTCGTCGCGTGGCGAATAGACCGCCCGCCGTCGTCGTCGTCGCAGCCGTAATCATAATAAGCAGGAATTCAATGAATTGCTCAAGTAATTTAAGGTACTTGACGAGGGAATTTCAGTGGCTATTTATAACGTTATGCTAACTTGATTCCTTCTCTTTCTTTTATGAAATTGATTGCCCTTGGGTTATGAGATTGAAAGATTTTCTTTAATTCAAGAAACTATTCACTCGTAATAAGCAATATCTGAAGTTCAAGTGTAAACGCATAAAATTACTGCCGAGCGACAGAGACAATGGAGCACTTGAAAAGCCTCTCCGCCCATGTGAACAGGGAGAAAGAGTGCAAGAGTCGAAGTTTCTTATTAAATTCTCAAGAGCAGTAGTAAATAAAAGTATATATGTCGGACTTATTGGCTTTTACGACATCGTCAGAGAATTCCAACTCGCCACTTAAAACTCGGCAACTTTATTAAGTAATAACTGCCGTATATCTGCGTTAGCGAGATATTCAAAAAGCTTTTTGGAAATAACTCTATCGAAAGAGAGAGAGTATTTTTTTTAAAAGCTTTTTTTTTCGACCTCGAGTGCGGGCTTGTATATTCCAAGCTGTCGCCATGACGGGCGAATATCCAAAACTTTGGCATATCCATCGGTGTACTTCCGCCATCTGCACTTGTAACAATCGCGGTTTGCCCCACTCTCTCTCTCTCTCTCTCTCTCTCTCAAGTTCAATCGGATTTCCATGTGTGTATATATGTATCGCTCAGCGGTGGCGGCGGCCGCTAGAGTTGTTGCTAGTGACATGCCCACTTCGCTATTCATACGACTATACGACGATGACGAGGACGAGAGAGCATCAGTCAGTAAACCGTTCGTCCTCGACTCTGTATATGCATGATGCGATCTCTGGCAGTGCGTTATATCGTATGTTTCGAGTAATTTGTCAGTGCTCTTTCGATCGTAAAACCTCATTGGCTAATTTGAAATTGGTCGGCGATGTCGACGCCAAATCAAACAGCGTCACGATTAAAACAACAACAGGCGGGCGGCGGTGGCGTTGCGCGCAAATGAATTAATTAGCCTTGATTAGAGTTTAACCTATGGTCTCTCTTTCGAACAGGCTGCACTTGTCACCGATCGCAAATTCGCCGAGAGGGGTTTTCATAAATTATCTTCTCCTCCCCCCTCCTTTCTGTGTGATGGTTTCACGTACGCGAGTGCACGGATCCTTCAACAATTCGCGCGATTAACCATTAATTAGCTGTCCGCGCGTATATAGCCTGAACGAGCGGAGGGGGGAGACAATTTTAATCGGCTCGTGTCGTCGTCGTCGTTCGTGCGCTCGCTCTCGAACATCGACGCCGCCGCCGTCTGCTAATGACGCGCTTTATTGCTTGGTCGTCATATCTGTCGCCGACAGCTATATATACGCCGCCGATTCACGTTTGTACCCCCGCCAGAAAGATATTCTTTATTATTATTGTTATTATTGACAAATGTCATTTAACTCGCGCGGGGATTCAACGAAATAGAAAATTTATTATTAGTTGTTTGCAACTTTCACAGAAAAGAGATACGGTCATGTTAAATGAAATACTTTCGTACGTTATTCAATAATATCAATGTAAAAATGGTTTGAAATAAAAATATAATTAACTTGAAAACGTCTTATTACTGTCTCACTCAATAATCTTGAAAAAATCTGAAAAATGTCTGAATCTCAAAATCATCTTAAAAGTATCTGTATGATTTCCAAAATAATCTTGAAAATACTTGAAAAATGTTTTGAAAAAATCTGTAAAAAGTCTTCAGGAAATCTTATTCGATGGTCATATCAAATCAAACGGTGTCAAAAGTATCTTGGGAACATCTTACATTGATTTTTGTAGGCGACTGACAACTGTCTTGGATTTATCTTTAAACGTCGCAATGAAAAAAAATTTTGATCTTAAAATCAACTCGAAATCATCTGTGTGGGTTCGCTATTTCAGATGATCTTCAAAAGATCTTGGTAAGATCTTCTTTATTTTTACGTGGGACAAAAGCAAATTGAAAGTCCGAGTATTCCAAGCTAATTATATTACAAAATTAGAAATACAATCTACATTTTATAATGTATGGATGCTTACTGTTCTTGAAAATGCATTTTTTAAATCATAGTCATCTAGCGGACTTGAATGGAATTAGATGATTATTTCGTCTTAGAGGTAAGCTTTTGAAAAGTGTAATCGATCAAAAATACAAATAACATTCTCCATTTATGCATGCAATACATTCCTGAATTCTCTTTCACTACTCGGTATCTATCTCATAAAAAAAAAATAGAAATTCGCACACTCGCAAAAGTATAATCGAACACGTTTATACGCGCGCATAAAGACGCATAACGGCGATAAAATCGCATGGAAATATCTCGACGTAACGTAATGATCAGCGATGCATACACACGCGCGTACACATTTTCCCCGATTTAATGCGGAAAACAACGTGCGCGCGCGCACGTTGCGCGTGTCGCGGTTATAATCCGATGATATCATCGATTTAATAATCAGGCGTGAGAACCGTTAAGCGAATGGCTATTCAATTACGACGACGACGACGAGCCACGCCCCGCACAACCGGCTTAACTCCACGATGATCTAATCGCTTAGCTTTTTTTTTACCTAACAACACTTCCAAAGTATAGTTTCCTACCTTTAATTATCGACTAGTTACGTGAGTGAATTTCGAGGCAAAACTTACGATTGTGAAATCAATCGCGCAATCGATGCGATAAATTACTCGAATCTTCATGAAGTTATCAAAAGTCGAAAGTCTTTCTATCAAATAAGCATATAAAGTCAGTGAATATTGCCGTATAAATATTGACTCCCTCGGCTGGGCGCGCGCTCGTTAATGTCAAACGGCATGAGCATTCAATAAAGGGAACCTTCTACCTCTCGTGCGCGTACATAAGTAAATCAGACACCTTTGGTTCTCGCACTCAGCAGGTTTCGTCCGTATTACGACTATGATCCGATGACTGGCTCATTTCGAGAGGGAATTTTTTCTTATTTTTATTTTTAAGGCCCTTCGTGATCAATTGGAATTTCAACAGACGAAAGAGCGCGAAGAGTGAGAGCTTTGCTTTGACGTTTCTTTATTTGTTCATTGTGAATATTGAAGTGTTGTATCCTTTGAATTTCATTGATGGATCATAAATACGATGTATCATATCGACGTGAAATTCCAATCATCTCTCGAATACTTCAAATCGTTGATTAAACTATTCAATTCAGCGGCCGTCCAAGGAGATTCGTGCTGCATTGTCATACATTAAAAAGTTTTCCAAACGACTACGTGCATTCAAAGACGTTTGAATCGAGGATAACGGACAATAGTAAGGTCAGTGTGTATCAGTGAGTATGCGCGCCTATGTATAGAGTCTACAAGGAAATTCGTAGTAATGCATTATTTGCGTTATCTCGCGGTCCAATCCAGAACGACTATTTGTCCAAGCGGAACAATGCAAGCGCAAATCGCATTACACGCGCTCTCTCTCTCGCTTTTCAGTAATGTTAAATGGCTCAATCAACCGGACACAATGACAAAAATGAGCTTCGTTTGCTGCTATACAACAAAAGCGCCACTGCGAGAAAGATCCTTTATCGCGATTATCTATTCCTTGCACACCTTTGACACTGTACGCGACTGACAAATCACTGTGTGGCTAAAAGGAATTACCGTCATCTTCAGCGGGTGCGAATCGATATAAAGCATGTGCACGAAGACGAGCAACGTTGTAGCACGTAACATTGAGGAATTCGCAAAGTGAATTCGGTTTTACGGTATACCGAACGCAAGCGCGTATATAAGCCACCGACGCTGCGAATTTCTCTCTCTCTCTCTCTCTCTCTCGTCCGCTATCTTTACGACTCTGTCAGGTCGAATACAGCGCCGCAGCGAGCAGCGCAATTCTCCTGCGTATTATGTAAAGTGAAAAATGCTCGCGTAAACTTCAGAGCGCGGCGCTCGCGCAAGCACACGCCAGTTTAAGCTCCCTAGTTATTTTGATGGAATTTTCAAAAAAAAAAAAACGCTCGACATCGTCCTTCTACTCGCTGCTGGATTTTCAAGGATGAAGAGATGTAAGTTATCGTGCGGCTACTTGCGGGAGTTGTTACGTGGATGAGCTTTTGGAATTGAATTTTCTTTTTTTACTATGGCTTGACCATACGTTGGACATTGGTTACACGGAAATATTTGGAAAAATGTCTAATATCGTTAGTTTTGCTAGTAATGTATTTGATAAAATAAGAAAAACTCGATGCACTATCAATTTTTTTATATAAAACAGTGAAGACCATGTTTCTAGAATAATTTGCTATTCATTTTATGAGATATAAATACACTTTTCGACATAGATAAAGTAGTTTTTCCAGTCGCCCAGCGGCTTAAAATATTACTAATTCAACAACAGATATAGGTTTTTAGTATTGTTTATAGTGATTAAAAATCTTTATTTTTACGAACTATAAGAATGTCCCGACTGCATTCTATAATTAATATAAAATATTAATAAAACGATTATTCAAGGAATATAAATATTCTCACAACGATTAGTAAAATACATTTGCATTTATTAAATTTAATGACGATTCAACAACTGCTTTGTAGAATACAAGTAAAAAAATTGCTTGGAAATAAACATCACCTTCTACGGTTAAAAAATGTAACTACGCGATGACTCCTCAAAGCAACTTTTTAATCAATTAGCGTAGCGTTATTTTATTTCCCCGCGTGGCAGACAAGAAACTTCGGCGAGCGTCGAAGTGCGCAGAGATCAAGTTTTGCATAACATTCCGTACTTCGCGAAAAAAAGAATTCCGATAAAGAAATATACATATATATGCAAGTGGCATAGCAGCGCTTAATTAAGAATGCCGCCAACGTGTTCCTCGCGTAGCAGCAGCAGCAGCGAGCAAAATGAAATAATAGAAATCCACTTACAGCATTTCAGCGCGCCACTTGTCACACGCAAGTGGATATTTGCCGAGACAAACGCGCGGCAAGAAAGAGAGAGAAAGAGAGAGAGAGAGAGAGTATGGTGTGTAACGTATGTGAGCTGCACGCGGCTGAGCGCAGTTGGTTGGCCATCCGTTATTTTTATGAGAAACGTAATGAAATAACGAGAGTAAAGCTTGTCAGAAGCGTGAAAAATGCCTTGGGAGGCTTTTTAAGCGTGTGCTCCATGATAAATTACGCGTTGATCGAGCATCCTCTCTCTCTCTCTCTCTCTCTCAAGGGTGAGAGGCGAAAAACTCGGCGACGGCAAAAGAAGACGAAGAAGAAAAAAAATCTCGCGCGCGCGCGAGACAAAGTGAGGACTTGCGAAGAGGCAGCAGCAGCAGCAGCAGCCCCGGATGAAATTACTCGACGGCGGCGGTGGCGGCGTTTCGCATTCTCATTCTCGTCGTAAAGAAGAAAAAAAAAAAGAAAGAAGACGAAGAAGAAGAAGAGGCTGCCTCTGTGTACGCGTAAAAACGTGTTACGGCCAAGAGAGAGAGTTTTCCATCTGGACTCGTTAAAACTAAGCTATCGCGATGCGGCTTAGTCGGTGCACGGTGAAAAGCTCGAGAATTAAAGCTCGCGCGGGGTTCTTTTATCTGCTTCTTTTCCGCTTCGTATTTTTAATAGATTGTTTGACCTGATTCGCGCGGAAAAAAGCCACGCGATTGCCAAGCCGAGAGTTGCTTCTGCTTGTTTTTCTTTTTTTCTTTTTTTTTGCTCTCTCTTCTTTCCTGACGGGAAAAAAGCATCAAATTTTACGGGCAGAGTTTACGGGGTCGACTACGATGCAAAGGTGATGTACCTCTATATATACTTCGTTTTTTCTTTTTTTGCGAGCTCACGGCTATATGCGATCAGTTTTGAAATCTCAATCTGCCGCTCCATCAAATATAAAATAGTAGTGAAGCTGCGGGGGATCTCGACTCACTCGTGATTTCAGTGGGAAATCTGGTGGATCGAAAATACGGAAATATTATCGTTGAAGATGCACTTATCAAGCTGGGTGAGTTATAAAACATTATATAAAACTCAAATTTTTCAACAAAAAAATAAATTTTCACTGCACAATTACAAATGGAAAATTATTTAAAAAAAGACGCATCTCAAAGGCAGTTAAATTCCAATTCATTTAAGCGAAGCAATGAGCAAAGGCTATAGGACAAGAAAGCGTTGGTGGACGCGACGAGATAGGAAGAGACTACGACGTCGACGACGGAGGATGGCAGAGAGCAACGCTTATCGGATATTAATTTTATACAGGATCTTGCGCTCCACCCACTGCCAGGCGCACCACCATCGCCACATCGGGCGAGCCTCGTAAAAAGGAACGTAAACGCAAGGCAACGAGCGCCCCTTCAGCTCTCTCTCTCCCTCTCTCTCTCTCTCTCTCTCTCTCGAGAAATTCTACGCCAAGTAGAGAGAGAGAGAGAGAGTGTGAGTGCGCGACCTATCATCGACAAATACCCTACTAAATTTTGGACTCTAACGCAAGCTCGCGCATTGTCGTACTTGAGGATAACAGCTAACTTACAGTCGTATTATTCCAACGATTTTTCAATGGAGATCGTGGCATCGTTTCGTTTTACAGTGGAATTATTATTACAGCTGTATTATTTATAATGAGTTAATAAGAAATGTTTTCACCAGTTCAATATGAAAAATAAAAATGAGACTGCGAAAGTATATTAAAATTGATTATTATAACAACTCTGAAATTTAATTATTGATGGGCAGATTTTCAGTATATTAAAAAAACGACATCTGTTAGTAAAATTTCGCATGTTCTTATACTTGACCGTAATCAAGATTAAATAAATTATATATGTAGTTGGAAAATTAATTATCAGTAATTAATATACTTGACTCTGTATAATTAAAGCTATACGCTTAATTCTTAGCAGCTACATCAGACTCTATTATCTCAACTATACGCCCAAGGAAAATCTCGCAGGGCAACGAATAAGACGTGACGCCCGGTATTCGTACGCGGTTTCTATACAGGATTAGCATAGGCATTACGCGCGCGACGAATTCCTTGGGTCGCACAGATACGCTTGCGGCGGCGCGAGCGGCTGGCTGGCTGCTGCTACTGCTGCTGTTGTACCGTATATACGTCAGCGACGCGTCAAACACAGAAAGCCCATTAAGTGCAGGCAAACCAATGTCGAACTCGAACCACGCGCGCGCGCGCGTGTGTGTGTATGTGTGTTTGCGCGAACAATGCCGATGGAGAAACAAACCCTATACGAGGAGATGCCAAGGAGTTGTGTATGTCTGTCTGTGTGTGTGTGTGTGTGTGTGTGCTCCACCCGATAAGGAGATGACGATGCCAAGCTCCTGCGGGAAGGCCATGTTCGTTTTATGTGTATAAACCGTGTATATATTTGGTAATGAAGTTTTTCTTTATTTTTTTTTTTGTTACGAGTGTGGGAATATACGAAACTAGTTTTTTTTGTCAATTTTTACGCTTGTAAATGAATCGCGTTTATTTAGATCGTTCTTTCAATTACTGGTGTATTTAATGAAAATAATTTCTATGTCCTTAATATACATTTTAATTCATCGACGCGTAGCCAAAAAGCTATTAAAATTTTCCTATTCACGAGTCATGAATATCACGTGAGTTTCAATTAAACTCTGTAATAGATCCATGCGAATTAATCTATGCACACTGCGGACTCGTTCGAACGAAATGATATTGTACGAGAACTCCATAATATCGATCCTCTATTATAGTCTAGATTCGCTTGGTTAGCCATCGCTCGCTCATCGCGCTGCGATTGGCTGTGTTGAATAATATTTCGATGAATATCAAAACGAAATACTCAATGGACAGCAAAGGAATAATTAACTAAGGTGGCGTTTCGCGGGCTGGCGGAAAATGGCAAAATTTCGCTATACCGCCAACCGCGACACTGAATAAAACATTCGAAGTAGCCAAGCTAATTAACGAGATAATTGATAAAACAGCCATGAGAGCAGGTAATAAATAATATATACGGCCATTTGAGCATCTAATTAAAAGAGCAAGGAGTTTGTCGCGCGCGCGGGCGCGCGAGCAAAAGTCGGCGACCCAGATCTGAAGCGCGGTAGCGCGGCGTTGATTAAATCCGACTTGCTTATAGGGGAGGAAAAAGGAAGCGCTCTCATAAACAGCGCGAGCTAGCTCTCTCTCTCTCTCTCTCACTTTCTCGACTCTTTAAACAGAAAAGTTTCGTTTCTGTGGAAAATCAGCTAATAAGCAAGTAAAGCGCTAAGAGAGCTAAAGGGGGAGGAAAACGAGAGACAAAGAAGATAGCGAGACGCGCTTACCGTTGGAAACTTTGAGAGAGTTTTATATACATCGTTGACGTATACGCCACAAGCTCATTAAAAACAAAATATCGGCCTGCCTGCCTGCCTGCCTGCGACGCGACCTTATATAGCTGAACACGATAATAGCTTTCATCCTGCGGCTATGTACGTGCTACACCATATATACACTCCCAGCATACATCCACAAACGATTGTTGTATGTCAAAAGTGAATCTCCTTCCGGTCACGAGCAACTCTCTCTCTCTCTCTCTTGATTGTCTTTACACGGATCCGCCCTATCGTTTTGTTCCTAAAATTTTTATTTATTGTCGTAGTTTAACTACCCAATTACTATTATTTTCTTTTAATCTAGAACAGTGTTTACAAAAAAAAAATTTATACGAGCGCAACTTTAGCAAACAGCCTTCCACGTAACATTCAAAATTGAAAGGGCAATCAGCGTAAAAAAAAGAAGAAGAAAAAGAAGAGAAGAACTTTGTCAAGGCAGTGAAAAAAACTTGGGGAAATTGAAAGTGCCTGCGGAGGCTCTCGCTAGCCGCACTATAAACTTGAGTTTTTATTTGAGAGCATGGCTTGTCGTAGCAACGTAGAGCGCGGCTGCATTAATTAGATCAGAGAGAGAGAGAGAGAGAGAGAGAGAGAGTCTTGCGATGTGGGTCTGGCGATGGGTCCTATAGTCGTTAATTTAATTATACGCGAGGCGTGCGACTACGACGACGCCTCGGTTCTTTAACCCCAGCAGCAGCAGCAGCAGCAGCAGCCCCCTTTTCAAACGCTCCTTCTTTTTTTTTATTGTCGTCACCCAGGATACTCCGGAGCTGCTAAGTCGAGTTTGATTGAAGGTTAGCAAGCTCGAGAGAACGAGAGAGAGAGTGGAGCTTTTTCAGCAAATTAATCATTCGATGGCTTGCCTGCGCGCACTTCAGACGCGATCGGGCTATTAAGCGGAAACTATCGTTAATCAATTCTTTTTTTTTATCGAGGAAAGCTTCTTTTTTCTTTCTCACTGCGATCAAAGTTTCTTCTGTATAATTTTAGAGCAAAAAAATTAGCTGCAACAAGTACTTTTAAGAAAAGAAGACTAGACAAAGAGAGACATAATTTTCATAAAAATAATTTTACTGATATATAGAACCTTTTGCAGATGACGATTCAATGGCCTGGGCGAATGAAATAAGACTTTGTAAAACGGCAGTATTAATCAATTAGCGCTAGAATGCTGAAGACACGGTGGTGTCCAAAACAAAAGGCCATCGCACAAAAGCTAATGGACGGCCAATAAAACAAGTCTCGGGCGAAGAAAGAGAAGAAGAAGAAGAAGCCGGTCACGAGCAGAAGCAGCTTGCATAATGAGCGAGAAGAAGCAAGTCGCGCGAGCTGATAATTCATAAAGAGCCTTCGCCCCCGCGCGTACGCTTAATTACCAAATTTATCACTGCGCAATCGACTATCTTGTGCAGCATTTTCATACGTATATGACGAAATCCTTAAAAAACAGACTTTGCTGGGGTCTAGAAGGGCAAAATTTTTTATTGATGCTAAGGCTTCTGGACCTTTTTCCTCTTCTTTTTGAAGGTATATAGTGTCGGAAAATGCTCGTGAACATTGG
>JAWWMK010021086.1:0-17840 GCA_035047105.1 Galeopsomyia nigrocyanea | reverse complement strand
AATCTTCGCGCCATTTCATACCTCAACCAATCACAACGCTGGATGTCGGCGACTCATCATTTTTTAAAGATAGGATTATAGTCTAACAATTCATAATTTTTTCGTTAGTTTCCTCGACAATTGCCTAACTTATGCCGTACATCAAAGAGAGGCGACTATTTACACAAGTGTTGCTAGATACATAGAGCAGGTATAACGAATTAATAAACTTCGATTATAAATCAATTAATAAATGACGTTTATTCAGGGTATAAAAGATCGATGTGCAATCGTGCGAGTCACTAGCATTACGAATCTGAAATATTGCGTTTGATAAAAGCTATATAAGTACTAGCTGCTCTATATTCATATTCAGAAGCATTTATCTTATCAGTTCCTGTATGACTCGCCAACTGTCATCATATAGATGTCGTTTTTGAAGATTAATTAAGTGTTAGTCGTAGTTAAAGTAGTGTTGAGGCAATTTGAAAGCGAGATGAACGTTATTTTAATGTTTATTCTTACGCTCGTTACTCTTGGCACTTCGGAACCAGAGTTACAGCTAGTAAACGTTGTAAGTACAAACATACATTACAAAAATATGTTACAAGTACCTCTATCATTTTCATTCAAGATTTTCAGACATGGCGATCGAACACCAAGTAAAAAAGCCAAGTTCCCGACTGATCTAAATTTCGAATCTGATTTCCATCCGATAGGCTACGGTGAATTAACAAATGTAAACTGATTCTCCCTTTTTTGATTTATATGATAACTTATCTGTATAAATATTTCTATGTACTTTAAAGGCTGGAAAATCGAGAAGTTTCGAGTTAGGAGAATTTCTTCGCAAAAGATACGATGAATTTTTAGGTGATGTTTATTTTCCCGATCTACTTTACGCGCGTAGTTCAGACGCTGATAGAACAAAAATGACTATGCAACTCGTACTAGCTGCTCTTTTTTCACCTACAGACGAACAAAAATGGAATAAAAATTTCGATTGGCAACCGATTCCATTTTCTTCTTTACCAGCGAAACAAGATGATCTTCTCGCTGTTACGCATCAGGCTATGTAAGTAAAATTAACATCATTCAAAGATAATTCAATCATTCATTGCATTTGTTTATATATTATTGAATGTTTAGTTTTCCTCCTGAAGAAAAAAGGGTGAGAACGTCGAGAGACATGCAGAACCGAATTAACAATTTCACCGAATTTATGTCTCGATTGACAAATCTGACCGGCAAGCAAATCGCTAAGCCTTCGGACGCGAAAAAAATTTACAACACTCTGTTTTTCGAGCAACACATGAACTTGACACTTCCAGACTGGTCCAAAGGATTGTTTCCAGATGGCAAATTACTCGAGATTACACTTTTAGACTGCGAAATCTTGACGCACGATCGTAATATCACTCGTTTAATAAATGGTAAGCTAACCTTCTTCAATTGTATGTACACATCGAAAGTATTTATTTATTATTTTTTTTGTAGGAAATTTGATTTCAAAAATAACGAACGACATGCTGACGGTAAAGGCTAAGAAGGGAATAGGTAAAAGAGACACTAGATTGTTCTTGTACAGCGGCCACGATATGAACGTTTACGGATTATTACGAGCGCTAAACGTTTATCAATCGCACATACCGTATTTCAATAGCGCTGCTATAATCGAACTCCTCAAAGACGAAAACGAGTATTACGTGAAGGTGCTCTATTACCAAGGGAACACAACGCAGATCGAAGAATTGAAAATACCAGGCTGTTCCGAGCTGTGTCCGATAGAAAAGTATTTAGCTAATGTTAATTATCTCTTGAATTGAATAGTAATTAGTTAGTGCTCAATTGAATAAATTACCAAATCGAAAAAAAAATCCCATTAAAAAACGACTGCTAATCTCATTCTAAAATAAAACTCCGTCGTCCATGACAATCGGAAAAAAAATCTTTTTTTCTTTCTCATGCGTCGCACTTTTACATTAGCGAGATAAGTCGTCCACAGGGAGAAAAGAGAGAGCTCGAGCTCGTCCGGAGTAGTATTTTTTTCACCCCTTTTTGGTGGTGCGCTTGCGCGGTTCTCTCCTCTCTCTCTCTCTCTCTCTCTCTTGGCGCGCAATAAATCGTGGCTCGCGGGAATTAGTTTCGAGATAAAGTATAATATCGGAGGGCCGACGTCAGACTTGGCTGATATTTATGGCCTCGATAGCGTCAGCCCCTTTTTCTTCTCCCATGCGCAAGCGCGCAAACCCGAGCGACACGCTTAAATTATTGGAAAATAGTCGCTTCTCTCTTTCTCTCTCTCTTGCTCGAGCACTTTTCTTCTTTTCCGACGTCGAGCGCTCGCTTGCTTATTCTCCACGCGAGAAAGAGAGAAGAGGAGCTGCTGCTACTCTGCTACAGCACAGAGAGAGAGAGAGAGAGAGAGACTCACAAATCTTTCTCTCTGCGCGTGCGACGCGCTTTGCATTCGCGAGTTGTGTGGCGAGCTGCTGCTGTTACACTTTTTTTTTCCATTCTTTGCTTTGCTTTTGCTTCAACCTTCCGCCCTCGTTTATCAATGTTTACGTCGCTAAAAAGGGAAGCTTCGTGTACTTCTTTTTCTTTCTTCTTTATACCCTTACCTATCGTACGTAATGAGCTATCTCTTTCTCCGAGAGCTTGCGAGCGGCGTTTGATTTTTTTTTATGCTGTTGATGCTACAACTAGTTGCGGCTTTTGAAAGCTTGCTTGCACTGTACGAAAGCTCCAATGTGTTTTTTGAAATTATTCGCTTCTTTTTATTTTAGAAATGAGTTGCATAAACGTTACTCGATAGTTGAGTTTCTACTCCAAAAAAAGGAAATTCAATCAAAAAAATTCTGTGAAACTGAAAACTATAAATAAAATATCTTCAAGATAATCCAAATATTATCCTCATTATCCAAAATTAATCCGACTTTGTAAAAGAATACTTTGGCTGTTTTTATATATAATGAAGATATTTGAATAATGTAATACATATTGCTTCATCTCACGTATAATGGCAATCGTTAACCGACAATCAAAATTATCCCTTCACGTCAAAAAAAAAAGATAACATCATATAATATACATCGCGATTCGTATATAAAAAGCGTTAAGTGATATAATATCCTGCGCAAATATAATATCGCTATGGCAAGTCGCGAATTGCAAATTTCTTTAATCCGACGCGTATCGCGTGTCATTGCAGCACGCGCGTGAAAAATGCATTTTCATCGTGCATATTGCGACACCTGCGCGGCTGAAAAGAGATCACCTGCCTCTGTCGCACTACTCGGTGCGTGTGTTTGTGTCGCGCGCGTGGACAGCAATTAAAGCTCATTTGAATATTTTGATATCGGCTTTTATTGGCCGATCTAAAAAAAAAATATATATATGCGAACACGGTGAAGAAGGTAATAAACAACGTGAAGTAGGTTAATGACTGTCAGATATAAACTCCTCGGCAGTTATAATGTGTTTTTTTCGGGAAGACTGTAAGCGCGTCGAGCGGTTAACTTGGGGTAACGATCTTTTATACTTTTTTGATGACGATAATAAAAAAATGTTGAAAAATTTTTTTTCATTTGTTAAAAATTCAAAGCCATTTTTCCATTTCGCGATTGAAAAAGCTTTTCAACTTCCACCAACGAACAAAAAATCCAGCAGCGTATACGTGCTTCCATTTTAATAATTTTTTTTTCTCCCCATATACGCGCAATTTTCCCTCGAAGCCCATTGCACACAGCAACCAGCACAAAAACAAATAACTCGTAGTACGCGAAAAAAGACCAGGAAACAAAAGCGTGTGGTGCGCGCTCGCGCACATATAGCAGTACATCATGAAAAGGAAAAAAAAAACATATACAAACATACCCACACACACATACACAGTGGCAGAATGAACTGTAAAATATGCGTGTCCGATATCATCTGAGCTCGACCGTAGAGAGCAGCGTCGGATTTTTTTCCTCTCTCTCTCTCTACCAGGCGGAAAAACATAAACAAAATAAAAAAAAAGAGAGTGTACGTATATGCGCGTGCTGCCGGCGTTTTTCTCGTAAAAATTCTGCAAAAAAAAAAAGCATGTCGCGCTATCGTGGGTTGCGACGCGATAACGGGTCGCTCTCGCGATATCACTCTGATATATTATGACCTCCGTGTTGTTGCTACTGCTACGCTTCCTTTTTTTTCCCCACACACACACATACATACACACACACGTGTGTGAGAGAGCGCTATCTCTTTTCGCGCTTTTTACCTGGGCGAATCGAAAAAGCGCGTATCACTCGCTCCATTTGCCGATATACTCTCTTGTACGCCCATAAATAACTGACGTGTAGAGCTTTTTTTTTTTTCATTCGCTTGCTGCTGCTGCAACCTCGTAAAAAGCATTATTCGCGATATCGGACCGCGATTATTTACAAAAAAAAAAGCAGCGAGCTAACAAAATGCAAGCTCGTGAATGCACTCTCTGTACTACCCCTGAGGGCGAGTTTGCATTTTTCTCTGTGTGTTGCACTGAATAAAAGAGGGTTTTTTTTTTACTCCCTCTATGGCATACAGCGCCGTGGGTTTTTTTTAATCTCGCGCGGAGCATCGTATGCTTTTCTTCCTTTTTTTTTGAGGGAACATTTAATGTTAGTGCATGTATACGCGAGGGTATAGTGCGCGCGCGAGTTTTAATTTAAAAAATAATTAAAACGTGGAATTAGAAAGGGAGGGCCTTTCTCTCTCACTTGTGTATACGTGAGATTGTGGGATTTGGAAATTCCGCGCGGGATTATTTTGTTTTAACGAGATTTTACAGTGTGCTTTTTGAGATTGTGCTACTCGGGAACATAAGTTTTTTGTAATTACTTTTGTGTTATAAGGAAGACGTATAATTTCGAGAGAATTTTCGTGAATTATTGTTAATTCTGGTTGAGTTACGTGCCATACGATTGGAAACAAATTTATATAGAAGTATAAAAACTTTCCGTTATTTCTCTTTATTTCAAAAGTCGATTAAAATGAAAAAAAAAATAGCTCATTCGTTCGACACAACATAAAAAATGTATGAGACACGCGAAGTACGATCTATATAGTATTTACCGTTCAACAAACTCACTTGAACTCGATTTTTATATTTCTACACTGGTCGTTCGGTCGTTCGCGGGGCACGCGAACAATGTCTATACACTGACGCAATTTGGCCTCCATTGAGAAACTCTTAACCGGCGAGAAAATAGGCCAACTAATATAACAAACAACCGAGAGCGAGCGAGCGAAGAAGAAAAAAAAAATAATAAAGAAAAGAAACACAAACACGCCCCCCATCTCATTGGCAGATAATGCAAATAGATGGTCCGTGAAGTGGTGGCAAGCTCGCATTAGCATTGTTGTGTCCTGCTCGCAGCTCTCGAAAGGAAAAGAAAGAAAAAAAAGAGACGCGATCGCTTTTCCCAGATTATCGCGGGCGGCGCCAACTCTTTTTGTCTTGCCGAAGGGATTAGCCGAGCGCGCGAGAAGGCTGATCTGCTTTTTGCGCAACGAGGCAGATTTCTTCTTCTTCTTCTTCTTCTTCTTTTTTTTCGGGAAATCGTTGCGAAGGATCGTGCGTTGCGCAACGATTCTTTTTTTTTTTCGGCTTGTTTCTTCTTCTTTCGGCAAGACGCGCGAGAGATGTGTGCAACGATAAAAAAAGGGAATTTTTTTTTTTTTGGGAGGGCAGTTAAACAATAGGTTTTGCGGTGGGATGAAAATTTTTTTTTTAAGTGTGCGTTGGTTACGCTTGCAGATTTTTTCTTGCTGATATGTAACGCTTTTGTATACTTTTGCGTGGGTTTCTACTTTTATACATTTCATTTTTTTTTATCTGTAAAACACATCGAGATAATTAGAAAAATTGCATTTTTTAAATTCTCAGTACTTTGTACCTGAAAAAAAAAAATGAAATTAAGTATACACTGTACGTGCCATCAACACGTAATAACGCAAAATAAAAAACACGACAAACCGAATTCCCAGAAAAGATGCATCACTCGCCAAATAATACTCGAAAGTTAATTCCCGCAATTATTTACATAATATGCACTTGGCACATATAAAACGCTCCGATAATTCCCTCGCATATAACACCGTCAAAATTCTGTGTCCTGTCGGATGATCGAATGACCGCGCATCACGCGACGACGACAACGACGACGAGAATCGAAACGTCAGGTGTGTTCTCGTTTGGCAGCTGCTTGCTCTGAGAGAAAGAGCGAGTTTCGAATGGCACCTGCGACACGCGCCAAATTGACACTCTCGAAAAATCAGAGCCGAATGAAGAACTGCGTTTCTCCTGTCAGCTGTGGGCTGTGTAAAATTCCTTTGCGGTGAAGCGCTCGATTGTCGTGTGTGAGGGTATATATAGTAACTCGATTCTTTTTTTTTGGGTGAAACGATGCTCGGTTTTATTGTGCGTATCGATCAATTTTTCTTTCTTTTTATTTTCGATAATTTTTTATAATATAAATCTCGAAGCTTAAAAAAAACTTGTCTTACACCCTTTGACACGCAGTCAAGCAAGCTCATTACCGATCGATAACCTCTCTCTCTCTCGCTTTCGATCCTCATCTCATTAAAGACACGCACCACGCCCATGCAAAAAACCAAAAGTAAAAAAAAGAGAGAATTTATAATTCCAAAAAACTCGTTAAGAGCGTCGTTATAAAGCATAAATCCGCGCGCGCGTCATGTGTGTTTCTGATCTCCCGAGCGAATCTGCTTAGCGCGTCCATATAATTATTCGTCGAAGGGTTCAGCAACATTGGCGTGTATGTGTGCGCCGTTGCCTATCTTTATGGCTTATTGCCAAGCGCTTTGGGCAATTTGCGCGCGGGAGAGAGAGATTCATCTCTTCTTTCGCATATGAAGCGCAAAAAAAAATGAAAAAAGAATGAGAATTGACGGACAGCTGCGCGCTGATATTGTACGTGCGGTTTATGTACTACGTTCGCGTTATACACTCTTTTTTTTTTATTTTCTTTCTTTGCGCAATAAATTTATGCATTAGATAATGAGAGCGGATTTGCAAGTACACCTGTCTTACTGGAAAACGCTTCGAGGCAATTGAGAGAGAGAAAGAGAGCGAGTACTCTTATATATACTATATATGTGTTATTATAAGTTAACGATGCATTATCGTTTTTCTTTTTTCTTTATATAGTGAGGCGAGTGAATGCGCGCATCTTGCGCAACTGCGCGGCTGCAAAAGTGATTGTATCGGTTTGCCTTTTGAGTTGAGCTTTTTTTTTTATAAAAGTTTGATACGATTGCCTTGGTTTTGAAGGTTTTGTTCGCGAGTTGCGAACGGTGTATATGTGTGATTAATCACGTGTGAAAATGAATTTTTTCGTTTGTTCGGTTTGGATTACATTTGTAATATTGGAAACTTTTTCGCTGTGTACAGAAGAAGCATTGTGAAGAAACTGAGATCTGATAATGAAGGGTGTATATAAGTTTATAAATACATAATTTTTTTTCGATATTAATTTGTGTAGAATTTATTCATATTCGCTGCTGAGATCGAATACTTTGTATAATTGAAGATTTTTGTATCAATAGGATGAATGAATAGTAAAAAAATTATAGAGATAGAATTGCATATTTGAGAAAATTTTCATGCATGCGTTCACTTAAGGCATAAAATTAACATTAATTTCCTGAATTAACATGCAATAAAAAAATGCACACTCGATTTCTAATTTTTTAAACAAATTATCGGAAGTTATAATCGGACTCTTCAAAATATCTTCGTACATTTGAGACGCCACCTACCGCATACTCATTCAAAACACACTGTGTAATATAACAAAGCACAAAATAGCAAAAATCTTTCAAAAATTTTCCAAAACTAATACGAAACAATAGCAACTTCTCAACCGGAAGAAACAATATTGTTCCACCACTCTCGTGTTCGCACTACTAAACTACTTACCCCTTTCAAAAGCTCCCTCCCTCTAGAAAAAAAAAAGGGAGAACTGTCCAAACGTCAATGTCGCTCAACATCTCATCTCAATCTCCAACACTGCGACAATAGGCAGAAACAACTCGAAGAATCGAGTGACATCGATTAGAGTGCGATAAACTCGTCACAGAGAGCAAGAGAAGTTGACAAAACAAAACTATACAGAAAAAAAAAATCGGCCGTTTAAAAGCGCACATTGTCTTTTGAAAAAAAAAATGTGTGACAGAGACGTCAGGTTTAGATATTTCGAGTAATACACACACAGACACACACAAACGTATCGCCGAGAGAATCGCAGCCCTTTCCGCGAGATAATCTCACTCTCTCTCTCTCTCTCGCACTCTGTATATATATACGTCGGCAAACCCCTGATAATATAGATAGCATTCAACGCCGCACACAGTGAATTCAATAAAGCGAACTGTGTGCTGAATGAGGGCATTGTCGGCGCGAGAGATTCATGCGGGAGTGAGTGAGCTTTGTTTTTTTTCTCTCTCTCTCTCCTCGTTGAGTGGATCTGAAAAATGTGGGCGTTTGATACTTCTTTTTTTTTTGCGAGCGACGGCTCTCTGGATTCTCTTGTGTGTGCGTGTGCGCGCCGATGCTTTTTTGGCGGCTCGCGGATGTGGAAATGGCTCTGATAAAGGGATACGATTGATCTTTTTTTTTTTTTGGGATATGTCTCTTTGATGGATTTAATTTGATATTGTTTTTTCAACGTCTGGTAGCGCTTTGAATGTTTGGTTTCATTAGCGTTTTGTATCGTTCATAAGGTTGTTGAAGAGCAGTTACTTTACTACATTTTCGAAAAAATAATAATGCGGTTTGATCATGGTAACACTATACGATTCATCTTGATATTGCATTTGAATTAAACTTGTTCTGTACAATAAACTTTTTAGAGAAACAATGCATCTACAAGAATTTCATATAGACAGAATAACCGAATTAATCAATAGTTTAAATGTAAAACATAAATTAGGTACTTATGAACAATTGACTCGCGATATTTTCTAACAAAACTAATGAAAATACGTGATATTTTGCTTTTTTAATCGTCTGGTGGCGCTTGGCATATTTGGTTGATTTATAGCGCTTTAAAACGTTCGTAAGACTTAATAAAGGCAAATAAAATAATGGCAAACCATAAACGAATGTACACGCTTATAATCTACGCATAAAATCAAAGATACAGTAAAGACAAAACAAAAGAAAGAGAACCGAACGCAAGATTTCGAGAAAAACCGGCAAAAATGCTCGTCTACTACTTATACCACCGTGACGGCGCGACGTCTCCGCAAGGTTTTTATGCTCCGCAAACGAGTCATAATGCTCACTAATGGCCGTATAATCGTCATCGTCAGAGGCAGACCCCCTCCCCCCCTCATCTCGCCAAAAACAATGCCGCATATCCTTGCGTAAGAGCTCGCATTTTACTTATCTGCAGTTGCACAATCTTCCTAAAGCTTTGCGGCGGTGAAAACGTAATCTTCTCGAGTTGCGATACGGCTGGTGCGGTTTGCTCCAAAAATCCCCGCGGTAACCGGCCACGACCCATTACCCAAAAGTAGAGCGGATTAGCCGCACGACGCGACGAAGAGCCACCTGACGCGGATTTAAACTCCTGACTCGCACCTTTTTTTTTGGGGAGAGAGAGCCTATTGCTAATTGCTGCCCTTAGTGCGTGGACGATTTTCGTGTTTTCGGATCTTAAGGATTTCCTTTCTCTCTCTCTCTCCCTTTCTTGTCTCGAGTGGATAAGGAAACGATTTTTTTTTTGCTTTTTTTTTGGAGTGCAGGTTTGCGTGCAGGAAAAACATTACGTTTCCCACGTTAGTTTTTATTTTAATGCGGTCTGTGATTATTAAGGTTACAAAACAGGGAAATAATGATGATTACTTAACGATCGAAGTGAGACTTGTGAATTATAATTGTTTTAATTGCGACGGAACGAATTACAGTTTGACGTAACGCAATGAGTTTCGGCAATCAAATAGAAAAAAAAAACGGATATTCTATGAATCAAAGAATCTCCGAAAAATCAAAATCCCGATGAAAGCATCACGCGTCTGCCTCTAATCAAAACCACATCCAAAACTAAAGAAAAAAGAACCCTATACAAACGTCTGGCGCCAATCAAACTTATATACCGCGAATCTTTATCCTTCCCCGAAAGTATAATCGCGCAAGACACGCGTCGAAAACTATATACATCCAAAAAAAAAAATCTGCAACTAATAAACTGAAACACACACCGTTGACCAGCTGATCAACACACACACACACACAGACACACATATACAAAAACGCAGCAGCAGCCGCCATGCAGATGATGAGATGTTTATCTGGGAGGCGCAAGAGCGGCGGCAAGCGACGTAATCGCGAGCGCGGATCTTTTCTTACGTTTGGTGGTTGGTATACATATATATATGTGTGCCGGCACAATGGGCGGCCAACAACAACGACGCCGCGCGCCTCGCGTTTTACAATGCAGGCGACAGCTGGAGAGAGAGGGACACGGATATTATTGCCTCGGGAAAATGGAGACATTAATCCCCGTATATGCATGCCGACTGCGTTTTGACAAATTTATATATGTATATGTGTAACCGCGGAGAGAGACTATTGAATTACTAAAGGCGCGACGAGAGAAGTGTGTGGGTACTGATAGCCATCGATTTTGCGTAATCCGTATGTTATATTGCTCGTGCGATTGTGTGATGATGTTATATAGGTTTAAATTGTGTTCTGAGATGCTATTGTCGCAGTTGTCATAATTTGCACGTGCGTGAAGTCTATACTTTTTTATAACAGTTGCGGTTTTAGCAAGTGGATTTGCGAATTTTTCTTTGTTTAGTTGTGAATTTCATATAATTGATTGATTTATTTAGCTTTTATTTTTTAAATTATTTTCTATTTCAATTCAATTGCTGTACAAATCGCATTGAATTGTTTGATTTAAATTGACTCGAAATTGTCGACTTTAACTGAGAATTTGGAAATTTTAATATATACACTTACCTTAATTTAAGAATTTTCTTGTGTCGCTAAGGTGAATTGATATTTCTAAATGATATATAAATTTATAGTCATGTATTTATGAAAAATTGCGGATTCAAAAATGAGAATCTCCATTTTCAGTATGATGAATTACTCCAAATGCACACGCGAAAACGAATTTTTCGAGTAGAGTATTGGAAGGGAAGATATAATCAGCCTCTTCGGAATTTCTTCTTTTTTTGAAATGCCACCTAGTGCACACATCCATTTCTAAACACATTGCATGCAAAACAGCCAACAAAATCTTTAAAAAATTGTCCAGTATACTCTTAACATATCCTTTTAATGATTTTTTAAATTAAAATTCTCATAACAAACCAAAACCATCTTCTTTTCTCGACTTTGCATTTACACCAAGAATATATCACGCTCATTCTCCTTCACTCCACGAGCGCGAAACCACACGCGCCATTTTTCTTCGTAACATTTCAACTGCCTTACTCCAGCACAGTATACACACATAATTACAGAAGCTAGCAAAGCGTGATTATAGACTTTCTTCTCTCTCTCGTAGCAACGGATGTGAAAGTCGTTTGGCATCTGTCTGAATAACAATACAAGGAACAACAACAACAACAAGAACGGAGATTTGTCTCCATCAATTTTTCATCCGAAGCTGAAACGCAATTTAAAAAAAAAACGTCTCCGCAGCAGCAACACACAAAACTCTTCTTGGCAAGCTACAGGCAGGCACCGACAACGTGTGTACACATAACTTTTGTCCTCGTCGAACAATATCGTCCCTTTGAATAATTCAGCCACTCAAGCCAGTAAATCGTCGAGTAGCTGATGCTATCATACACTCGGCTCGCGCGAGCATAGCAGCAGCACAAGCACAAGCAGCACACCCAAACCACTCACAGCCAGAAAGTTTTTGTGATTTCCTCGGAAACGGCCCTTTTCAAATGCCAAATGAAGGTCTTCATTTTCGAAGGCGCGCGCGCAAGCGAGCAAGCGACTGATCGTTCACAGATTACGCTCTCTTTTGTTGGAAAACAAATTTCTCGTGGGGGCCTTTTCGCGCCCCGCACCAATTGTCACATTCTCTCTCTGTTTTCTTATATAGTTGCATACACACAAACAACAGCGCAGGGGGTTGCAATATCGCCGGCTGCAATCGATTCTCTTGCTCTCCACAAAAATGGTCAAGTAGATGTATGTATATATATATATATATTTGGTCAAACGTATCAGCCATCGATCTTAACCGACGATTTTCACGCTACTGTTATTGTCGTTTGCCCACACCGCACGCTTGTTTCGCCTTTTTATGGCCGCGGAATTGTTTTGCCAGGGCCGTTTTTGCTGGCTGTCGACGCGAGCGAGCGCGTGACACGGAAAAAAAAAATAAAACGACAACTTTGATTTACTGCCGTTTCGAGGCACGCGGTATTTTTCGCTTTTTTTTTTGTGAATGTACGTTCGAGTATTAAAAAAAGAATGAGGGATTTTTTTATTGGGGTTTCGTTATGGGTGAACGTTGTATTTTTATTGGGGCGAGTAGAAATTGATGGAGGAATAATGAGTGAAGAGAGTTAAAAATTGTTGAAAAATAATTCGAGTTCGTCTCGTTACAATATAAAAAAGGATTTATAGCGTGTCTTTACAAATACAAAATGACTCTTAAGTCCTTATTAGATAAGAGTAGCTCGCTGATCTTTAACTAATCGCGTGGCAGCACTAATAATTAACCAGTTAAACGAATGTTACCCAACGATATTAATTTTTTGACACTATCAACAAAAAATCTACTGTATACACACACGCGTATCTCTGCTACACGCGAGCGAAGCAAAGAAAAAAAAATCTACCAGAATACCGATGTCAAGAAAAATATTAATTAACGTCTCGAAACAAAATATCCAGCCCAGATAACGGACGAGAAGAAAGAGAAAAAAAAAGGGTAACGCGTATGCATTTTCCCATATCGTGCAATTAAAAAATTCCCAGACGCTGTGCACGCATTAATTACGACGCGAGCTCATAAAATTATAATCGCGCGAGCGCGGTGCAATGTATACGGATTTTCCAGTCTTACGCCGTTGGGGTCTCCCGAACGAAAAAAGAAAATAATTTTTTTTTTAAGTATTTTTCCCTTGTGTGCTTAAGGCCCACCCGCATTTCGACTTGCATAATTTAACCGGTCGTTTGTCTCTAGGGAACTGATGGAGAAGCGATAAGTCATTTAGAATATCGATGTATATGCATTGTCGTTGCGGGAAATGAGAAAAAAAAGAGAACTCTTGACTGATTTAGTTTGTTTGTTTGGATAATGGGGGCTGTCTTCTTCTTCTTCTTCTTCTTCTTGGGAGAGAGTGAGGAGTGATTGATCGTGATAAATTTGGTTTGGTAATTGGTCTTTTTTTAGTGGAAATTCTCGTGCGTATGAATGAGAGTTTTCATCTGCATACGTTCAACTATTTCCGTTAGGGAGACTGTGTGTATGTGAAACGAAATATCTGATGGTGACGATGTTTGTATTTCGTAAATCGTAAAACTGCTTTGTATGAATCCACAAATTACCAGTAACCCAGCAACCAAATTTTATAACTTTATTCAATGTTCAAAATGGCAAAATAAAAATATAAGTTGCACAAATACATATTTTACGCAGTTATTTCGACACTATGATGAAGTTTCTATAAGGATACAGATGCAAGTGACTATTGACTTGATTCTCATTTTTATATTCTACAGGGTATAAATTCTCATCGAGATCCGGGCAGACTCCTAAGTGGACACCTACCAGATGATTCCATCTGTTGAGTACCGGAGCACCACTATCACCCTGTACCAAAAATACACTTTAAAGATTACTCTGCTTTTATAGCTAGTATGTCATATTGAATACTACTAATTCTTACACAAGTTCCTACGAGCCATGGATTTGCCAAACTGCAGAAATAATTTTCCTTTACAACATATTTTCGGCATATCAATTTGATAATCTTTGCAGTACATTCCTTATTCGGTATGACTGTCAAATTTCCCGTTTTCAAAACTGATGGTGTCGTGCCGTCTTCGGAAATGCCCCAACCTGCTATTCTGACAATTGATCCGTATAATGTGTATCCGTATAATGTAGATCCGTATGCTGTGAGCTTGCGTGTTAATACTGTGGCTGGATGAATTTTCGGGTCTGTAACTCCTTCATCTTCCAACTGAAAAAGTATATTAATTTTACATTTATAATGCTAAAATTCCTGATACATTCACCCAATAGTAAAAGTCAATGATTACCGTTATGATACCGATATCGTTACGACGACAAAAATCGTGCGAGACTTCGCTGTTGTTCAGCTTCCATTCGTCATAATTTATCCACGTTTCCGGGTAATACTTATGACCGAAAATCACATTCGTCGAACCAGCAATAACTTCGACGTCTCTCGGCGTTTTTCTCAGAAAGCAATGTGCAGCTGTTAGTACACTTTTTCTACTTATCAGCGTTCCAGTGCAAAAGTGACGATTCACGAAATTAGTATCGTTGTTTGGAGCTCTTCTCGCGATCGACACGACGAAAAGAAGTTCATATGGTCGAGCATCTCTTACGCACGTTCCCATTAAGGGAGTTGCATGCGATAGGCCAATTAACATGCCTGGAATTATTTCCAATTAATAGTATATGTTAGATATTTGTATATTGAAGTCGTTTGATTAACGAGTAAATTTACAAAGATTTCTTACCATATGTTAAAAATTGAAGAAACATGCTGCTCTTTCGTGGCATTCTACTTCAAGTTAACTGTTCAAGAGACGCACTACATGTACGATGTTAAATATGAATAAGAAATTAGTGGTTCGTCACGACAAAACGTATTTCGCACATCCCGATAATGGCTCTAATGTACATACTTTAAAAAGTTCTTTCTTTTTGCGTTTTATGTAAGAAATTTGATTTTCGTAAAAAACATGAGCGAATCTGCGTTTTACGTTATCTTTGGTACAAAATATATAAAAAAATAATTTAAGGGGGTAATGAAGTCGATAATAATTTCCTTTAGTCTAAAAAATACAAATGAAATTTCTAGTGCGTGCACATGAAAACGCAATAAATTTGATGATTTCATTTTTTCGTCACTTCTGCCGGAAAAGTCAATCGAGCAGCCCCTTCAACAAATACGCCATTTCATCTGTTTGAGTTGGTAAGAAGCAGTAAAATTTTAAACGTGTATCTTTTGAACAGTTTACAGGAAAAGAAATATCGTTCGAAAGAAAAAATAAGAAGCAGATCCAATCGAAAAGCAACGAGAAATTAGTGCGACTGTCCAAGAGATCGAGTAATAAATCTGCATTCGAAGAGTTTGTCGAGCAAACAAAAGACATAAATTATCAAGTACCAGACAACGTACCTGGCATCGGTGGCCGCACAGCATTGCATTTTACGTATCGCCCAGAAATTGCCGAGTTATTAGTCAATCGCGGAGCTGATCCCACCATCAAAGATGCTGAAGATCTAACTCCCATTCACAAGATTTATTCAAAGCTCTCATGACGCTAAGAGAAAACACTAAGAATTACATCAGAACGTTACTGGCCGCGCAAATTCGACATAAAAACCCGACGAATCCACGAGACCCTCGTTATGGATTTACACACTTTCACGCGGCCTGCATGGTCAACGATACGGCGAGCGTCGAATTTTTTTTGGACAACCAAGCGTCGTGCATCGACGAACCTATCAACGCAGATTCATTCACGTGTCCTGGATCTACACCGTTTCACGTGGCCGCACGATTCGGCTGCATCGAAGTCATCTACGTACTCTTGGCTCGTGGTGCTGATTTGTACTCGAAAAATTCGAATGGTATGACACCTCTACATTTAGCTATTCAACGACACATGGTACTCTTTCAATTCGTGAATTTGGATTTGGAAAGGCACGACGTAAGGAATTTAGAACAACTTGGACACTTCAATTTGGAAAAAATCGATCAAATCTCGGCTATACTAGCTTGGAACAGTGCTTGCGGTGATAATAGCGGCAAAAAAATCGAGGAGTACAATTTTTACCACGAGATCAACGCAGAATCGTGGCGATATTCGAATGATATTTCGTACGAGGAGAAACGTTCTTATATCTGACGAATTTTGTTCATTAGAAGAGGATATTTGCTTGAGTATAACTCGTCGGTGATGAACGTCGACGACGAGAGACGCTTGATGGAAGAAATGGGATTGACGAAGCTGCACTTGGCTTGTCGACTACTCGACGAGAAAATCATTCGAGAATGCGCGATGAAAAAGGATAGGAACGTTAACGCAAGAATACACGATGATTCGTGTCTTTGGCCCGGCTACACGCCGCTTTATCTTATTGCCGAATTTTATTTCGAGGAGGACGCGGACAAGGAAAGGCTTTGCGGGATAACGCGCTTTTTGTTGGAGAACGGGGCTGACGTTACGATCGCCGACGCGAAAGGAGAAACGCCCGTATTGATCAATGTTTCTCGTGTGTATATACTAATTTTCTTTTCGAATGTTTACTTACTACTTTAATGATCGATGATTCCTTTTATCTCGCAAAAAACGGGTAACCACT
This sequence comes from Galeopsomyia nigrocyanea, assembly GCA_035047105.1. NCBI lineage: Eukaryota > Metazoa > Arthropoda > Insecta > Hymenoptera > Eulophidae > Galeopsomyia > Galeopsomyia nigrocyanea. The sequence continues at coordinate 1,263 of JAWWMK010021086.1, read as the reverse complement.
ACAGCCGTAAGCATTATCCTCAAATAAAAGCAAATAATTAAGCATTGAGCATTATCCTCCTTATAATTAAGCATTATCAAATTAACATTCTGATGGTAAGCTTGAGAACGGCCAATGTCAATCCCGCGAGCGTTCAAGTAATATCATACTTTCATTTAGCATGTTGGAGACACGACGCGGTGCTGATCGAGAGATTTTTGAAACTCGGCGTGGCCGACGTCAATCGACAGGTCGATTATTTTTCCAGTAATTATCCCGGTTATACCCCACTGCACTTTGCCGTCGCTCGTCTCGATTACGGGATACCGCACAACGATTTTAATCCCGCTGAAAACCATTCGACTGCTGCTGAAACACGGAGCTTCGCGCGACGGATGTGAACGACGATACTTCGCTGCACGTCGCGGCTAGGCATAAAGCTCTTTTTGGGTTGCCTTACGATATGATACGTTGGTGAATATTTGAAGTTTTTAAAGGTTCGTAAATTGCATCGTAAATAATGTGAAAATCGTGTTTTTTCAGGGCGGGGGACGATTCTAGGATGAAAAGTGTCGATGGTGTTGCACCTCGTGAAGATTGGTATCTCAACGATGTACTTCTTAAATCTGTGCGCCTACGGTTCCGTATTGCCATTGGTAAAACATTTTAGGCAAAACTCAAAGTTTATTACGTTTGGAGCAATTCAAGTCTTCTTCTTCTCTCTCTCTCTCTCTCTCTCTCTCTCTCGAAAAAAAAAAATGAAATATCCTGGCTATACCCGCCCTTGCACTTTGCTGTTTACTTATGATGCGGGACGATTTGTTCATTGGTATTACATATACGACGCGCAATTCGTAGAACGCGTTTAGTAATCAAACGACTCAAAGAGAAATCATCATGAGTGCAGGATTTTCATTGTTGTCTTGTTTTTCTTTTCAAAAATAATTGAAATTTAGAAAAAAGTAGTACGATTAAGTTTAAGAGAAGAAAATCAACATTCGTCGTATAATTAATAATACGTTTTTTTTAATATCCTACTGTAAGATATCATTAATTCTCTTTCAAAGCCCGAGCCTTGCATTATTGATTTTCCGTCGGCCCCACAGATGATTCTATTGATCAATTTATACACTTCTATCACATCTACGGAAGCCCGGTCACGACATCTTGAGAGAGAGCGAGTTAGTTAGTTGGCGAGATGGTTTGTGAGTTAGTTAGTTAGTTAGACGACAAGTTGTGCCCGCGAAATCATTTTTTGTTAACATATTTGATATTAAAAATAAG
>JAWWMK010021075.1:0-17846 GCA_035047105.1 Galeopsomyia nigrocyanea | reverse complement strand
ATATCCTATAACCAAATGCATTTTCGATGGACGCCTCGGATTATTTTCGACGACGGCCTGTCGATACTAATCTCGTTTGCTTCTCGTTACATAGCTCCTATAATTCCCGCGTATTCCATATTTTTCTCAAAAAAGCCTCTGCGCGTAATCGCATTGTGAAAAAAGCGCCTTTATACGATATTTTCCTGAGCATTGAGATCGCGCCGTCAGAAACTCGCGACTGACGAGCGCGAATTAACGAGTAATACTCATCGGCTTTCTGACGTTCGTGAGCGAGCGCTCACGTACGCTGCGTGTAATTGTGGGCAACGCGCGAGAAATCACGAAGCCTGTGGGGAGCCGAACGCAACCGGATCTAAAGTGCAGACAGGTAAATTCACTTGCTCTCTCACTCCCTCTTTCCTCTTCTCGGGAGTTTCCAATTTGCACCCTCCCTTGAGCATCGCCATGGAGACTGTATACTCTCTTCATCGTCGTCGACGTCGTAGTTGGAAGGGTAAGAGAAAGAGAGAGAGAAAACCAAAGGGTTGCATGTCGAGTCAAGGGCCGCCGAGAACGAAAAAATAACTGCATCGTTGGGTTTTCATGATTTTAGAATAATTACGCACCGAGAAGTTTAGACGGCTGCGTAAATTGCACCGGGGCAAACTTTTCAATCTTGCACGACTGCCAAGTGTTTCATTTTTTTTTTAACTCTGGCAGAATTTTAATTTCTCAGCAGAAATAGAACTGAATTCGGAAAAAAAACTCGTTAAAAGTAAGGAATTACACTTTTGTAGGATTTGAGTGAAAAACTTCAGTTACAGTTGAACTGTTATTCATCATGAAATTGTAGATGGCATTGCAAAAACAGGTAATATCTGCTCCAAAATAGTGCAAGTAATGCTAAAATAATGTTATCCGTAATGATATGTGCGGTTTTAAAATCAAAATTCAGTGTATGCTTGTTATAACTGTCGGCTATTAGCAACTCACAGTCACGAAATTAACATAAAGTTTTTTCCATATAATTTGTGTGGTGCCAGATAAACTTTAATATAACACGCAATACGCTTGCTATGTACGTAGCTTGCAATGTCCAATTAACGTCTCTGTCGGCGGCGCCGTCGACGTCTACGTAAAGCGTCATGCGAAACGTCAATAACGCGGAGTTAAATGAAAAATGAAAGATAATTATTGAATATTCAAACAGCGTTCGACAAAGTTACTATCGTCGAGCTGATGGAAATAACTAGGTAACGTTTTTACGCGTAATTACACTAGACTCTCGGCGTCGGGCGTGAAGTTCTTTGACGAAAAGACAAAAAGAGTAGAAGTCAAAGCTCAGCGATAGAGAGAACTGAAATAAAGTAAAACACAGCAAGTGTGCTCTACAGGGTGTGCAGGGTGATAAAGCTTCCATTAGAAGAGACGGAGAGAAAGAGATAGAGAAGTTTCATTGAGTCACACGCTCGCATTTACCGAGAAGCTCGTCGGCGATGACGAAGGTCGAGACTCATTAAATTTATCAAAGCCGGGTAGACCATAAACGATGCGTCAGAGACTGGCTCGCCGCTCGGCGCGAGGCAACGCGTCCCTCCCCCTCGTTACTTTTTCGCAGATGTTTCGAGTGCGCGCTCGATGATTCCCTGCTTTCGACCAAAACTCATGACTCCCTCGGGAACGCGACAGACACCCAGCGACCATTCAGAATAAAAATCGACAATTGCCCATTAAAAAGCATAACCGCTTCTTATTTCGAAATGCAAGAGAAGGATGAATTATTGTAGTCCCTTTGTTTTAAATGGACAGAGAGATGCTATCGCATTGCAATGATTAGTACTCGCGGAGATTGGTTGCGCGGGGCACGTATACGAAAAATTTATGAGGCCCAGTGACTATACAAACGCGCTCTATCTTTCTCTCGTTATTTGGGCTGCGGCGCGCGCGCTCAAAGCGTCGAATAATGACACGAGGGGGGGATATTCGAGTAGTCAGTCGAACGCATACTACTCGCGGAATTGTGTGGTCACGCAGCTGTTATGCGCGCACACCCCCAACCAATTCCCGATAAGATCTCACTCTATGCGCTATATGCTGAATTTTACGATTAGCCCGTGTGGATCGGAGATAAAGTGCAATTCTTTTAATCGCCCCCCACTGCGGTTCCCCTTCTCCCTCTCGCTCTCTCTTTTTCGTGCATTGCTGCTGCCACTGATTGGCCTCGATTTGTGTTTGCATTGCTCATTTGGCCGAAAGTCACGAAAGCGTCGTTTACATACGTTTGAGATATGCGCTCGCGTGGTTCGCCACCCTTTTTTTTTTCTTCCTTGTTGTTTCGTTCAAAGCCTTGTCATTAGATCGTAAACTGATTTTGCAAGGGCAGGAAATATAGAGAACCATATATTTTGCCAATGTTTGTCCGGAAGTGATTATTTTTGAGCGCTGATTAACCCGAATAATTTGAAGTAGCTTAGATCAAGCTTCAAAAGTAGATTTAATTACTCTGAAAGTTATTTAATTTTTTGGTGAATTTAAAGGTCTCGTGACGTAGAGAAAATTATCAGTTATTATAATCAATCGAATTTAATCTTCTTTGCAGATAAAAAAAAAACAAGATTATGCGATGTAAAGGCGATTTTCATAGCTGCAATAATAGCTGCACTGAAATTGGATAAAGGCAAATTCAAACGCTACGGTTCATTTTACAGAGGATTATATCTGAAATTGCTTGAAATAAATGTCGAGCGAGAATTTCAATGATGCGCAGTATTTAGCCGGGGATTGGCTACGCAGAAACAACGCCAATCATTCTTTGAAGGATATTCATATTATTCGCGAGCAGCATATAATATCGGATAATTTGAAAGGAATCCGCAGAATAAGAGTGAAGAAAAAACGAAGTGTAGTCCGTCGTTAATGCAAATTATTTGCGAAAGTAATAATTAATCAAGGCCAAAGTGCGATGAACGGCAGGCTGTCATCAAGCGGCGAATATACATAACGTTCTTGTCTTTTTCGCAGCTACTTGCATACGTAAAGCACGTGGTGGCTTTTAGCGCATCGCTCCTACCCCGCCATTATCCGCGAGCAACGCGAGAACACGAAAGCCACGCTGAAAATAAAAAGAGAGAACAACGCCTTGGGAGTGAACTCGTTCACACATTGAATCTTTCTCTCGCCTGCCTCTGGATGTTGCGTGCGTGTGTCTGTCTATATACACGACAATCAGACGAAAAGTGTTAAGCATATGCGGCTTTCAGTGTGTAATTTTTCCTGGCGCGCTGCGATATATTTCTTTTTTCTTCTCAGCTCGATCGACGATAACCCGTAATCTGTTAAACGAGCAGCTGATGGATAGGGCCAACAAGACGAGATGCACGTGTGCAGTATGGCGCAGCGTATAAGAGTGTATGTGTAACAGGAGGCGCGGCGTGAAAAGTCGAAGTGTTGAGTGTGTAGAAAGCGAGGGCTCACGAGTTTGCAGTGAAAACCAGATTTGTTGGCTTCCCCTTTACCCAAGCTTAGCTTCACTGATTTTTTTCTTTGTCTTTCAACGCATTTTTCCCATTGCTTTGGCATTGATTTGTTTTTTCAATTTTTGATTTCGCAAAGTTCTTTCAAATATATTCTTTATATTCTCTATGCGATAGCATAATTTATAATGAGTGTTGTTGTCTTATGACCGATACATAATAAAAGTTTGATAAAATTAAATTTACTACGAAACTTTTTTTAAGCTTTGATAATATGAATGAGGACGATCACGTTACGTAGAGTTCGCTCAAGAATAATGTCAATTTTCTGAAACGAAAACGATTTAATTGAGGAAAGAAAAAGGAATGAAAAAAGTATGAAAGTAGAAGAAAAAAAATAAGTAGCAATAAGTCGAGAAATTGTCGAATGACTTTAAATTTTTCTTTGTCTAGAAGTTGAGAAAAAAAAATAGAAAGAGAGAGAGAGATTTGAACTTCGAGCTTTCCTCGTTTGTGCTGGAAGAAAATTGTACGAAAGCGAATTGTCCTCGTTCACTTTCGCGTGACTTTGGAATTCCTGGAAATTGCAAAGTTGGCTTGGCTCTCTCTCCCTCTCTCTCTCTCTCTCTCTCTTTCTCTCTCTCTCTATCTCTCTCTACTTTTATAGGACACCACGCCAGCGTGCGGGACGGATACTCGGCTTTAGCTTTGAGCCGATCGACAGTTGCAGCAAGCTCGGGCAAAAGTTTATTATTACAGGCTATACCTCGGCACTGCAACGCTCGCTTCAAATGGGCAAAGTACTTTGGACCGTCAATGAGATTTAATTTGTTCGCGTTTGTAAATTAATACGTACACGTGATATAAATTGAAATAGTTGCATATTATTGAACATGTCATTTTCCAGGATTTCCTAGTATCATTATAATTTCGCTGCTTAATTTGCACGTAATTTTCGGAGTATATTTGATCTAATTGAATAAACAACCACATCGAAACAGCTCCATTTAGGAAGTATGTATGGATAGTTTCGATCTAAATTTCACTTTGTCGCTATATTATACGAGTAAATAATGTCGTAACGGAAATAATATTGCAGAACCGGTAATTTCAAAAAAAAAAATAACTACATTATAGTGCAGATTTTACTATGCGACGTAAACTTGAAGCAATTATTGTTCTTGTTGCGCAAGAGAAGTTGTGAATTAATGTATGTAAGCTATTGCAAAAACGACAGTGCGCTCAGAGCGCAGGAGGGGTGTGTCAAGTCGTCGTAGCGGTAAAGAGAAGGCGGCTACGCTTGGAGAGCAGTTTTTACGAGGCGGCTAAACGGCTGTAACTCGGCATTTTTCAGAGTGAGAGAGAGACGCTTTTGTTTTTTGCGTAGTTGCGCGTGAGCGCGTCATTTTTACGACGAGGACTTAATTCGTGCGTGTTTCGCAACACAAAAAAAAGAACGGTAAAATAGGTGCTCGGAGGAGTGGCCTCGTTAAGCCTCCTTTTTTTTATCCCGCGCGCTCGAAATTACTATTCTTTTCGGGGCAGCGCCAACAAAAAAAAGGCGCTTCCACGGTAACGCCCCCGATAAAAAGGCTCACGCACTGGCAAGATTTTTATGACTTTTATGGCACTGTAATTCTTTTATTACGTCCGACTGCCGTGAGGAATCCAGCGTGATTTAGGATTCAAAATTTGACGAGCCGTATAAAAAGTTTAATCCTTCGTTATCGAGGTGTCGAGTAGCAGCGAAGCAAAGTTCAGTCGCAAAGGAAAATATATGGAAAGGAAGGTATCGTGATTAATTGTTTTAAGGCTGAAATTCGTCGACGAGCATTAAACTGCAGGTCTATATCTAGAGCCGCGAATTCTTCAGAGCGAGTACTTCAAAGTAGGCAAGCAACAGCTGAGATAGAAGCTAGGAGAGGAAGCGGCTCACCTGAAAATTCGCGCTCTTGTTGCTCTTTCGAAAGCACTTTCGCGCTTTTCCCCCTCCCAAGCTCTATTTTCATCGCTCATCCGACCGTGAAAGAGGGATAGAGCGAGAGAAAACTCGACGCTAGAAAGAGAGAAAGCAAGCCAGCGCTTATGCGCGTACACACTCGAAAGGTAAGAGTACCCACCACCCCCTTTTTGCGTATTTCAGCCGCAGGCAATAAATTCGCGTAAGCTCCCAGCAGCCGCGGAAGCTTAGTCTTCCGTGCATCGCGCGAGCGCGAGTGAATAAAGTTTATAGCGAGAGCGAGAGAGTGAGAGAGAAAGGGAGGACGGGTGAGGCCGGCAAAAGGGGTAAGAAAGCGACGAGAAATAAATATGTATCTAGAGAGAAAGAGAATGCGCGAAAAGGCGATATTGCGAATGAGGAAAGAGGATGGGGGGTAAAGGGGAGTTTTGTGGAAAACGTTGATAGCATCTAACTGCTGCCGTTCACTAGTCGAGGCTCTTTAAGCTCGGCACTACCTCCCCAATAAAAGCTTTCTCGGGGCCCAGCGCCGAGATACCGGCTACTTTGGGGAAAACATGCATTTGCGCTTGTACTACCTATCGGAAGTGAAAATCTCTTGCGCTTTGCCCCCCCCCCCCCCCCCACTCTCACTCCATCCCTCCCTCATCCCTTTTTTGCTGTTGCTGTTTTGTTTTGTTTTCTTTTTTTGCTTCCACGCGTTGTTTCTCCTACTGGATTTCTCTGGATTTCGAAATAACAATTGTTTTTCTAAAATGTTTGCTTTTCTTTTGCATTTGCAAGAAACGTTCAGCTCAAAATAAATATTTTAATGTAGACAATGCCCGAGAGTATTTTGAAATGGTGAAAGAATATGAGGGAAAGAGTACGTTTTCATGTTTTTTAGTTGAAATGCCCAACCGATGGAACGCAATTCCTTGTGGATTCTATCGTAAAAATAATATTGAAAGCTGCTAGCTACAGATGAACCAGCGAATCCATTAGTGTTCCGACAGAGTGTTAATTTATTTGTAAGTATTCGTTACTATTTTTCGGATTTTCAACGTCGATTTGCAGAGTTACGGAAAAAAATTTCCAATAATCGACGTTCAAATAAACTTTATTCGCGCGTCACTTAATTTTTCGATATTCATTCGCATGAGAGCGTTTGAAATAGCTTTATTGACAGCTATAGCTCTGCCAGCTGACGCTCTCGATTAGTCCAATTTATATTGCAGCGTTTTCCACGTACCGATAGGTATATACTGTGAAAAGCTTTCTGAATTTTGCTTTGATTGCATGATATATGGATATAACTGGATATTTCAAATTTATTAACAAAACCAAATGGCACTCAGTTGAAAATCCCCCCTCAATAAAATGATAAATACTCTTTAAAAACGGCTTTTGCAGCCTTAAAGCCAGAAATAAAGTCAATAATAAAAACGATATGAATTATCGTGGTCGATCATCAATTGGCCTCGCAGAGCTGTACATAAAAATCTGCAACCTGTCGGCCGAAAAGTTAGCAGTATCTTTTTCTTTCTCTCGCAGCCTTTCGCGCGGCTCTCTGATCGTAACTCGCGCGCGAGCGGAGCAAAACTCGGTCGGTGGCCCGCGCGGTAATGGCAATTTTATGTCACGCCGTTGTTTCTCCCGCCCGGCATTACGCGCACTGAAAAAACTTTTAGAGGCACGCCCGAAGGAGCGAGAGAGGGAGAGAAAGAGAGAGTATGCGTGTCAAGGGTCTGGCTGCACAACAGCGCGCGTGCGAGCTGACGTAGGAAAAGCAAACACAGCAAGAACGATGACGACCGAGGGCGGGGAGCTGGAAAATACCTCGTCCATCAGAGCCATTTTTTCGCTGTAATTTATCTCCTCAAATGCTTTTTTAAAAGCGTCTTGGGCATGGCCGCAACATCGCGCTCGCGCGCCGTACGCTGTTTGCCGCTCGGCTTCACTTGCTACTGCCTCTCTCTACCTACACAGATATCCATCGCTACATATTCCAGTCCTTTTTTTTATGTTTTTAGTTCTTTTTTTTTCCTTTCATTCCTTTCGCGCGAGCTGCGTCAATTTACACATGCACAGACGCGAATCGGCAGTGAAAAGCGCGAATCGCGCGGGGAAATAACTGAAATTTCATCTCGTTCGAAAGGATATGTTGATTATATTAATAATTCCGTATCACTGTGTATTTCCATCAAACGACATTTTCTCTCTCAAATTTTCCACTCTGCAGAGCGTGCTCTGTGAAATATGGAGCTTGGAACGTATATTCCGAATTTTATAAAATTAATATCGTTTTACCGTGTGAAAATAATCACTTGAATTTTCAGATTGTTGACGTCATCCACATTCAATGTTTCATCGCTGATGAAAATAAAACGCACAGACTCGAAACGCGTACAGTGGAATTGGATGTGCAATTTACATGAAAAATCCATCAAGAAATTAACTGGTAACTTGGTCTAATCTTCGAACACGTGCCGATATCTCGAGCAAACACCTCTCGCGGTCGTGAACATCTTGCCGTGCGAAGGGATAGGAGATTAGGTGGCATAATTCATAAGTCAAAAGTGTTTTCTCGTGTCGCTCTCGATTAATCCAACAAACAACGAGGCCCTGGTAGGCTCGACAGAGAAAAAAAAACGAAGACTCGGCAATTGCACGCCGGCAGCGGCAGCAGCTTCTCTCACCCTTATCAATTATACGAAAGAGCGAGCGCTAAGCAAACCGGAGGTTACGCGGCAAAGAGAAGAAGAAAAGAGAGAGAGAGAGAGAGAAAGAGTATGACGAGGGGAGGGCCAACAATGAATGTCTGCCGTCGCCGCGCGCGAGCGTAAAAAAGCTGAAATGTGTTGGATAGGTATATATATATGTATAGATGCTAGGTATATAGCGAGGTTTGGTTCAAAGCGCATCGTCCATCACAGAGCTCCGCTGGTGCGATTATCCCCGGGGAGGGAGCGAGAGAGAATCGGAGCTCTCTCGCGCGTGGCTTAGCTATAGTCGAACCGCACGAGCCACATCCGCCCAAGACGCGCCTTTGTGCAGAAAGTCTCAATTAGAATCCCAGATAGCAGAATCGCTCCTAATTGCGATTAATTAACTCTTCGCCCTATCGCGGGGATAATGAGAAACTCGCCCGCTCGCTCGCTCTCCCATGGCTCCTTCACATCCCTTTAGGCTATTCCAATGTATAATATCTGTTGGATACTTCTGTGCTCTAATCTCAGCTCCAATTTCGATGTCAGATTTTTAAGCATCAATGTTTTATCACTCTTACGAGGCTAACGTTCATCTCGTGCTACATATTCTTTTTTTCTTATATTCGATGTTTTTCTGAAGCACTGGAAGAAGCAGTTAATAAAAATTTCAACAAGCTTTATCTGAGATTCAAATACGACATTTTGCATGCAAGCATCCGTTATATTTATTTAGAAATGTACAAAATTTCATTTTGAGGCAGTGAATTCATCTGACAAGTGAATTTTTCAAAAACACTTCATCGGAATAGATAAACGCCGTTATTTGCATTTTTCCGGGAAATGAAAGTGTTTAAATAACCGAAACGTTTCACTTTACCGTAAATTGAAAACGTTAAAGCAACCGGGACGTACATAGAAATTCACAGAAATTTCGAAACGATAATATGAAAACTCAATTCTTCTTCAAAAAATGAAAAAAACTTTCCGGTGTAATTAATAAACAGTATTTTTTTTTTATCAACTACAAGAGTACAACTGTATAAATAGAATATTTTTCGCGTTATTACTACTTGAGAAGTATTCTTCCCATTTTTTCTAGAACAGATCTGAAAATAGGTACAAATCATCGTTTTCTTCTCTAGGGAACAAGAAAGCAAACTATGACAATACTTCCAATCACTTATATATCTCTCGAATCGAAATAAGGAAGTAAAAAAAAATCCGGGACTCAGCTTTTCCCGATAATCAACTATTCGCTGCTGGCGACAATAAAAGAAACGAATCAAAGATACTTTCTCTCAAGCATTTGTTTCAATTTTCGCTTAGTTGCAAAAAGTAAAAGAAAAAAACTAGAAGGTATAAGAAAAAAAGGGAGATCGAAGCACACAGTCAACGTCATAGAAGTAAAGAGAACCACCCTCTTGACAAAGGCGCCACAGTATAAACACACGGACACACAGGTACAGCCAGGGCTACTCATTGTAGTAGAAGGCAGAAAGCGGAAGAAGAATAATGTATCGGGGGCCTAGCGCTTATAGGACAAAAGGCAAGTCGCCGTTTAAAGCTATCGAGTAGCAGTATAGGCTATAGTCTCGGTGACGCAGCGCGAAACGAACGCAGAGCTCGAGCCTCTCGAGAATCAATCACGGCCGAACTTCTTAATTTTCAGCAGCTCGCTCTGATACCGAACCGTAGTTTATCAAGTTCTGCATCGCCGATAAATCATCGCGCGCGCGGGGGCTTTGCATTATAAATCACCAGCGTCGTCTTAGAGCCTGCAAGCACAAAAGCTCGGCTGAGAGGAAGGAAAAAAAAGAGGAACACAGCGGGGAGTCATTCAAAATCCGTCAAGATCGGTATCGCAACCGCGAAAAATCGCCAGCGACGTTTATAAATCGCCGCCCCCATCGCGCATGGACGCACGGGTCAGCAGCTGGAAATCGGGGGCTCGTAGCTTTCGTCGCCGCGATCGGGCGCGAAAAAAAAAAACGAAAGCAACAGCAAACCAACGTGATGGTCCAAGGCACAGTTTCATAGTCGATGGAAAAATTGTAAAAACGTCGCACTGTTCGTTGCTTAGTGCAGACATGCTTGGAGTATCGATTGCTGATAATCCCCGTGAGGTGTTTGGCCTATAATTGACATCGTAAGCTCGTTGCATTATAGAGAGCGCGAACCGCCGCGGGACCCCTCGAGCATTATACGCGACACACGTGTAATCCAGTACTTTGTGTAAACTCTGTCTCCCTCTGGTTTCCGTTCAATTACATTGTTTAATCAATCGGGACTTGGGATTCAGGCATCAAAGAACATCCGCACGATCAGTCTAAGCTCCGGCCTACCATGAAAGAAAGAAAAATAAAATAATATATACTTCGAAAATATTGGGCAACTAATGAAAGTATCGCGGTGCGGCCAGAGAAAGCGAGCGAGCTTACTCGACAGCTTATAAAGTGTCGGTCTCAAGGCGCCTATACGTAATCCTCGATAAGAAAGAGAAAAAAAAGGAACGAAAGAAGAAGAAAAAAAAACGGAAAAGCTCTCGCTTGACCGTTCTATATATACATCGAGCATTGTTTATCCGGCGTGGCTCCGAGTCTTTTTCCTTGGCTCGTGTCAGGCCTACTGATAGCGCTTATTGCGATGCCAAGGCTGACGGGCTGCGCGCTACTGATTGAATTGATTTTGGACAAGACGGAGCTAGACTACTCCCGAGCTTTCTCGTTACGGAAGCGGAACGCGCTGGCGCTCGGCTCGGCGCTAAGCCGACAGATGTTGATTGATCAAGCGTGCAATAGCTGTTTACAGGACGAATAAGTAACAGTGCAGCAGCGGGACTCTCTTTTTCTCTCTGAACCGTCAAGTTTTTTGTTTTCATTCGTTCCAAGCCCATCGCCGCGCGATTTGATTGTCACACACGAGCCAGTTATCTCGCCGAAGTGGCTTTTAATTGTAAGTCAATGCACTCTGTGCGAGTTCCGCGGCGCTCGGTCAATATTTGACAGAGATAATGTTAAATGTATATATCCGCGACGATGAGCTTAAGCAAGCACGAGTCGAGCGATTACCCTTGCCGGCCCTCTTCACTTATACCACTGCAGCTAGTTGCTGCTTCTCTGCCGCTCTCAGACAGGATGATCTTATTACCAGGACTAACGAGAATAGCCCGCGCTCGGCTTTAATAATGTCGCTGCTGCCAAGAACGGCTGCGGCGGCGGCGGCGACGGAGCGAGACACAAAAAATATGAGGGACCGCGAGTTGCCTTGCAGCTGCTCGAATTAAAAGGCTGCAGCCGCTGATTAATTGATAGAGCCTTTGGCTGCTGCTGCTGCTGCTGTTACTGCTGCCGCCGACATCGCTGCCTCGCAACGGACTTTCAACATCGATCCTGTGAATTTTGGAAGCCACGTTGCAGAACTGCGGATAGCTTGTAATTATTGAAAGTAATGGGCTACGCTGCGAATTGACGTTTCAAAGGCGATGTTGATTTTCATCTATATATAGGGTTTGCACGCTCGCGTCAGCATGTATGCCCAACGAGCTATGTATATATCGTGCCATGTTTGAGCGCGCACATATGCACGGCATAATGGCGTAAATGGGAAACCGTTTGAGTTGGTACGTTTAATTACACGAGGCAATCATTGCAATTCGTTGTAATTAACTGGGTGATGAGGAATGAAGAAGTCGAGGTGGCTTTTAATTTGCAAACATTCAAATTTAATTATATCATACGAATCATGACAAAAATCTCAAAAATACACAGCTTCCTCGAACACAATCAATCACGGAGTCACGCGGATTTGATTCCTAGTCAAACACAAAATCATATTGCGAGGGAGATGATGCGTTCGAAATTTCGAAGAATGACACAGGCCAACTATGGCAAACATCGTTAAATATTGTGAAGCTTCCGCAGAAGAAGATAACAACACCCTGCTGCAGTGTCATCGCGATGACTCGGTACAAATGCTTAACGCACAGTTTGCACAGTACGCGCATCGTGTATGTATACAGTCCCTCGTGACAATGCCTGCCTATGACCAGAGCTTGACGATTAAATCCCCGATGACTAACCGACGATCTTTCTTTGCTTTCTCTCTGTTCCCTGCGTCGGAATTAGCCTTACTCCGAAGAATACGAGTTTTAATGGCTTACATTCTGCAGCTGCTTTCGTTTGAGAAATTATTCATCGCGTTGATATTCTGTCGCTTGCTTTTATTTCGTTAAATTTAATCGAAACTTATTATCAAAAGCGTTGACAAATGATGGCGTCATCCAAAGGTAATTGAATTTTCAACCACATGCGAAACAAATGAGTCAATTTCGAGACAGATCTTGATTAAATTGACGGGTTTGTTTGAGCACGCCTATACGCGGCAAAATAGAGCCATGTGGTTGCGATAATTATTGTTTGAAAATGAAAGAGATGCGGAAACTGTTGGGTCGACAAATATTTAGATACCGTATTCTGCCTGTAATCAGAATAAAAATGAGGTATCGGGTTTTATTGTAAGAATACAGTTTCCATCGGTGTACTTGAATGATTAATTAACTTAATTTGAGTAACGTATGTGAAGTTCAGAAGGTCAAAAACCTCCATATAGTCCAAGCAAATTAGAAGTTTGATATAAACGAAATCCTCAGTGAAATTTGACAACGGCACCTTGTAGAGAGATATTTAAGCAATATAAAAACCGAAAAAGAATACAAATTGTTTTTGCACAGTCCGAAATATTGCATTTAGTAGTTCTTTTGCAAATAAAAAGCTAACAATAAGATATTCGTATCCACAATGTTTATGCTTTGATAGAATTTTTAATTATCTTTAAAATGAGATGTAGCACGTCTAAATCCGTTCGATAGTCTTTTTGTAATTGTAAAGAAAACCTTAAACACGGTTGGTATAGAAAAAGGAGGAGGGGGAGAGCGCCAGAGCAGTAAAAGTTATGTTCTGTTTTTTCGCATTTACAGAAAAAGTATGCAACGGATGTAGTTGCATGACATCTCATTTTAAAGGCAATTAAAAATGCTATCGAAGCATACACATTGTGTATACTTAAATATTATTGTTAGAATTAGATTTGCAAAAAACGACTAAATTTTGCAATAATTCGGATTGTGCAAAAAAAAGTTGTATTCTTTTTCTGTTTATATATTGCTTAAATACTGATCTACAAGAAGCCGTGATCAAATTTTACTGAGGATTTTGTTTGGCTTTCATGAAAAAAATCTACTAATTTGCCTGGACTAATATTTAATTTAATTGCAGTAAGATCAGCTTGTTAAATCAAACATCCCAATTTATCGAATTTAAGATCGATATCACCATCTTGAGTTTCGATGAAAACGCCCGAAAAAAAACGTGGATTGATTCGTTAACGTTCTCGCACTTGATTCCCCGAAATCGTACTATTCGTACTAATCGTACTATTCGAAATCGTACTAAAAGATACGATTCCCCGTTCAGGAGTTTATTTAGACTACGTATGAGAAGTAAGCTAAAAGGTAAAAGCTTTCGTGCTTTAATTAAAATATGACGTCGTTTGTATAATGTACATTAAAAATTATATAACACGAAGCGTAAACTTATTCTAAACTTTTTTTCATCTCATTTTAAATATTTTAATTAGCGACGTTGTAGTAATAAGCTAACAGCGAATGATAATTAATTTACAATCGACTATTTATAGCCTAATGACATCTTTCGAATAAAAAGTTTTATTATAGCTCTGTTTTCACGGGAGACATTTATTCATTGTTGAAAAATGCAATACCAATCGTATGGAAAACACCGATGAGCCGTGTCCATTAAAAAGTTTATTTGGAGATGAGAAAGTCATTTATTTAAAAACCGAGGTCGTAGTTTCGTAGAATGCAAATTTTCAGCGCGGATACAACTGGAAGCTTCTATTAATGCAACGATCGAAAAGTCAGCGGTGTCTCTGCGGAGTCCAATTGAATAATTGAACCGCTATTATTAGCAGTCAAGAGTTCAAGAGTTCACAGCAGCAGCTATTGGATTTTTCGCCACGAATCCTCCTCGCTGCTTCTTTCGGCGAATCTCCAGAGTCGAGAGAGGATTATCCTGAAATTTATTCTAGAATAATTTCTCAGCAGTGGCGCATTAACTCGCGTGTTTAT
This sequence comes from Galeopsomyia nigrocyanea, assembly GCA_035047105.1. Taxonomy (NCBI): domain Eukaryota; kingdom Metazoa; phylum Arthropoda; class Insecta; order Hymenoptera; family Eulophidae; genus Galeopsomyia; species Galeopsomyia nigrocyanea. The sequence goes on along the minus strand of JAWWMK010021075.1, from coordinate 3,596 downwards.
GCATGCGAGTCGGTGGTGCTGGTGGTAGTGGTAGTGGTGGTGGCTATGGCGCTCGTTATGTAAGTCGCGCCAGCGCGGATGTATCTCGATATACCTACACGCTTGCACGCGGACAGCGGTCAGGAGTTTATTTATCGATTCGCATCCTTCTCCTATACATGCTCCTATAAATTATGCATTCACCTCGTGCTCTCCTCTTGCACGCGCTTCTCCCTGTGTATGTATGTATTTGCATGTGTAGTGCTATAACCAGGCAAAACAGCTGCAAGGATAATCGTTGATTCCATCGGCAGCCTCGTTTTTTTTTAATCCAGCTGTTCAAATTTTAATTATTCACTTCAACTGGTCCATATGACATATGCACTTCTACGACCTACTTTCTTGCTTCCTTGTCTGATCGAATTGGAAGATCAGATACTTTAATAATTAATCATTTAAGTGACATTAACCATTTGTAGAAACTCGTCTGCTGAAAAAAGTGAATTTTCGGAAAAACGTAAAGAGAGAAAACGCTAGTCCAAGGGAAAAACAAAGAATCGATAATTCACGAAGCGCGTGTCGATCGAAATCAGTCTAGCGATTTAGAAACCAATTTCCAAAGTGCGACGTACTGCTCGCACTTAAGTACGATGCCCCAAGCTTTCGCAGAAGTCGCACCTACGTGAGAGCTTCGATGTGCCGGAGCGGGATAGTGAGAGAGAAAAAAAAAGAGGTGCAAGGGTAGGTGGGTATTAGGCGTTGCCAGCGAGAAAAGTAGATGGAAAAGTGAAATGGGGAAAAAGAAAGAAGTCTAGATGAGCAAGAACAACGGGAAAAAGCTTCAATTTCAATTTAAATAGTCTGCCCTTCCAATCCGGTCAATTCTTTCGCGAATTCCATTTACCTTCTTCCGGCTAATGCCTTTCCCCCCACCCCCACCACCCTCCCGCGTTCGAGTATGCAGCTACTTATAGACGCACAATGCACTTTCTTTTGCGAGCATTAAAATTCAATAGTCAGAGAGTCAGACTGAGCCTTATTGGCTTTTTCTTCTAGTTCTTTGACGCACACTCGCGCCACTCTTATTTCCAGAATCCCGAGAATTCTTCTATACCAGGTAAACTGGAATCCTATACAATTTCGCAAGCTCTTTCCGCGAGCTTGCATGTATACGCGTGTACATTTGACGTCGCACGCTTTTAAATATGCGAACGTCAAAGCCAGCAGTGTGTGTTCGCTCGTCAAATTCTTCAGTGTCATGCCAAACGTTAATAACACGGGAAACTAAGACTAAATGTAAAACTTGGTTGGGCGCATCATTAAACATTCAATCGACATCGAAGACAAAGCTAAGGGAAGTCTCTCTCCTTCACCCTCTCGTGCTCCGCTCGGGGAAAACTTTCGCGCGTAGAATACGCAATGTCTTGCTTGCTTGCAAGAGTGAGTTGCAGCGGCGAAATTTATAAGACTAACACTGGGGATATAAATAATAACCGGAGCAACCCCGTACATAAATCTTCAGCTGAATAATCGGCCGAAGCTGCCGAGCGTTGAGCAGCAGTGTAGCAGTAGCAGCAACCCTGAATGAAGATAAAAAGCGCCTTCGTCTCTTAGCGCGTCCTCTCCTAATAAATTACAATCGTCAAGCCCTAACGATCTCGCGTCTTCAATTTCTTCGCACTACCACCCTCTCCCTCACTCTCTTATACTATACACTCCCTTGTACACTACTACTTTCCTTCGCCTTTTTTTTTCTTCTTTTTTTCTCCGCGCGTTAACGCGAAAGCTCCCATATTTCATGCTGATTTGAATGATCGGCTATTTAGTTGCTGGATTTATGGGCTGAGCAGTAAATTTTCCGCGCAATGCATTCGAAGCAAAAGCTACAATTAATCTCCGAATAGAGGGATGCCGGATATATGTGCAACTTTTTTACTTTATTATGACACTCGCGTTCTCTCTCATTGCTAAACTGATCCTGCATAGGACTATTTTTTCGGGCTTCTTTTACGATATGCCCATGTCGTACTCGTGAAAATCGATACAGTACAATGGCAAAAAGCAAAGCGATAAAAATGGATTTACTATAAAAAAAGAAAAGGAGAAAGAAAATAAAGGAAACAGTGAGCTCATGGCAATCTTTGGCCATTTAATCCGGTAGAAAGCCGGCTATTCCCGCGTCTGGGCGTGCATCACGTAGGCACGCTGGGACTAAGTGAAATTTTGACTATTTTCCCGAGGATCCAATAAGCAGGGCCACGCGTGCTATTTAGTCCGCTGGGAGATATATTTACCCTTCTCGTAGCCCTCCCCTGGACACACTCGCTTGCTCGTCGGGGGACCTCGCTCTCTCTCTCTCTCTCTCTCTCTCTCTCTCTCGCACGCACGCACGCTCGCGACCTATACGTATACGTGCGGCACGAGGGTCAAAAACTGTTTCACACCCATCCGGCTTCTCTCGCAGTTTTGCACCCCGAGACAGCTTGTCCGCTGGGATTAGGCCAATTACGACGAATATGAGAGATTTCCCTTTGCCCCGAGCTACCAAATATTTTAATAATCTACTAGTCACACTGATTTATTATCTCTTTCGCAATGTCTGTCCAACGCCTTGCCTCGCCGCCCTGCCTCATGTTGTATGTAGTATATATTTCGGATGTATACATATATACTCGCGTCGACATGTGTCACGGTCACTGCGAGATATTCAACCCAAGATTTTTCGATGTAAAATTTTTCTGCTCTTTTTTTTACGCTTGCTCGACCCTCGATTTTCCCGGATACGCTGTGACAGCGCCAGTCCGAAAATAGAGAAGAGCGAGATGGAAGGAGAGAGAGAGAGAGAGAGAGAGAGAGAGAGAGAGAGAGAGAGAGAGAGAGAGAGAGAGACTGAACGATATAATATGTAAGGGTCTATGGTAAAAAGTTGCCTTAGCGAGTGGTCGAGCGCGGATAAATGACGTCTTTCCGGGCCCGCGGCGATGGACTTTTTCGCGATAGGGGTTGGCTGAAGATATCAAACCCATCCAGCGGAGATTTGTGGGATATATACGGGCAGCCACTTTTTGATTACTGATCCCCGAGTATATTCCAACAGATATTATTTTAGTTTTGGCTCTCGAGTCTTGTTCCACGTTCTTTATTGAAGTTGGCTTTATTTCGTTGAAAGGGGGAGCTGCGGATAGAAATCGCTTTTAAAAAGTTTCAGCGAACGTTTATGAGTTTTTACTTGCCGAGCGTATCTCGAGTGACTTAGGTACTAAAGTCAACTTGTTTGATAAAGAGTTAGTAATGAATCTTATTAAAGCACTAAAACTACAATAATTAAAAAATTTAGTGCTCCAAACTTCACTTAATTATATACGTTTCAATTCATATAATTTTATCGCTCGACTGAAAACTGGAATATATAGCCTTGTAACATGCATTTAAAATAAAAAATTTCCAATAAAATCGCATTTAATAAAGTTTTGAAAAAAAGTAAATAAAAGAAGAAAAGTAGTTATAATACAGAGTTTTGAAAAAAAGTAAATAAAAGAAGAAAAGTCAAGGTGAACGTTATTCTTTAATTTCGATCGCTAATAAAATATAATATATCGCGAAAAATTAATCCGGAA
>JAWWMK010021064.1:0-17849 GCA_035047105.1 Galeopsomyia nigrocyanea | reverse complement strand
TATATATTTCGCCTCGAGGCTATACATATAAAAGTCAAGTATGTCGCTTTTTTCTTGACTTTCGCGTGCGGCATACGTTGACCTTTTTTTTTTCTTTCTCTCTTCTTTATCTTTCAAACAAGACAACCTGACCTTCTTTTTCCTCTCTGTGACGGCTGTATTTGCTTGTTCCTTCAGTTTAATCTTTTTTCATCTCTCGCGCGCGGGTTTTTCTTTTTATTTTAAACCTTTTTAATCGTTTTCTTCTCGACCCTTTTTTTCTCTTTGACTTTGACTTTTCATCACTTCAATTTTTCGAAAGTAAGTTTCAAGATTTAACGTTGAAACGTCGATAAAAAAAGTTTTATTCTTGAATTCTTCCTCTAAGTTTTCAACGACGAAGTTATTATCAGACAAGATTACGAAATAGATCACAAGGGGATTCTATTTACAATTATAAATTGATGGATGATACATCGCAGAAAGATTAGTTTTTAATATAACTAAATCGTCGCATGAAATTTTACATAAATCCCTCCGAAGCTCATATTCTAAAACAAAAACCAATATTATAGACGAATATTTACATTCCGAAGCTCCCACGAGCACGAGACAGCTTTACCCAACAGTAAAATTAAATGTCAAATAAAAATGAATTTTATTTATTTGAAAACTTCAGCCGCGGCGAATCCCGAAGAATTCATTTTACGCAATCGTACATTTGTAAAGAGGCCCTAAATCCTGGAAAAACTTTCAGCATCTCCGAGCAGAGCTCCAACTCCGTCCTAAAACCTTACTCAGCCATAAGAAAGAAAGAAAAGTAAAAAAAAAAGTAGTAGTCGTCGTCGTCGTCGTCGCTTTCCATATTTCTCGTCGACCGCTGCCATTTTTCTTCCTCCCGGGCAAAAAGGAATTACGGACTGACGCGCTTGCAATTTTAAACGGATTACTCGCGCCCGCGGATTCAAAGTACATTAGCGACACTTCCTCTATCAGCCGCGCAAAAATACGTTTAGACTTCCCTATACCTTCTCTTTTTTTTTATTATTTTCTTCTTTTATTCTTTTTTTTTAAAGAAGCGCGACGACTCTGAATCGTTTTCAAATTAGCGGAGCGTCTTTTTCCTCCGGCCGCGAAGAGCCGAGTTTAATTGTGAGTTGTGGACTCGTCGTTTGAGAATATGCTAAAGTGTATGTATGTGTGGCTTTGTCGTCGTTGCGTTTTCACGAGCTGACATAATTAAAATGTATTTTGAGGGACTTTGCGCCGAGTCAGAGTCTGATGAGGATTCGTTAAATATTGAATAACTTTGTGGCTTTTAGCGAGAACACGTTGGTTACCTTTATCGCGTGGATAAGCACGAGACAAAGTAGTTTTCCTTTCTTTTTTAATTAACGCGACTAATGTAATTGAAAGCGTGATTGAATAAAATTTAATTAAATCAATTAAAATCGAATCGAATAAAAGTTTAACGACCCTCATCCAGTTTCGACGGTTTTCTAATAAATGAATAATTCAACGTGTATCTTCACGGTAATTAATTAAACAGAAGCGCGTCAAATTACCGATTAAATACTTGACGAAGCTTCGGTGAAATTGCGTATATAAGCTCCGATAAAAGTGACCGTAAAAGGCTAACGAAAAAAAAGAAGGGTTGAGAAAGAAAAAAAAAAAGAGAAGTGAGATGGAAAGAGCGATGAGAAGAGCAAAGATCCGAGGCATTCCGGAGTTTTCAATCAGAGTTAAGTGAAAAGCGTATCGAAGCAAAAGAAACGGAAAAGACTGTATATGGACGAGAAAGTATAGTAGGATAAAAAAAGTTGAAGCCGCGATTGTTTCTCTCCGCTCTGTGCGTTTGAGCGAATAATTTTTTTTTTTTTTCGGGATGCCTGACGAAAGCGCTTTACAGAATTGAATGGTTTGCCCGTCAAAGTGATGTTATGGGCACAATTTTTTGGGAAAAATATTTTTTAATAATTTTTTTAGTTCAATTCATCCTAAAAATTTTGTAATTTATAAATCGAAGCAAGAAATCTCAACCCAGTAGTAAAAAACAAGCAGTAAGCAATAAATTAAAATAGAGTTTCACGTGAAGTACTTAAAAGAAAAGCAAGTTGGTCGTCGACTCTTTTTTCTCTCTCGAGGTACAAAGTCGCGAATACTAGAGGCGGCGCGTGATTAATCGGTATACACTCTGCTTGGCATCTTGGTCGATCTGTCTTCTCGGAGGTTGACATTTATTCGCTATCGAGTCGACGCGTTTGCCTGTGATTCATTACAACTCGCTCTTTTTTTCTCTCGTTTCCTTTCGTCCAAAAACTTTTGCGCGCACTAACAATTATAATGAGCTCGACGTGCGGCATACATATTATAATCCAAACGCGGAACATGCTGTAATTGAAAAGTTCTCTATTACAAAATCATTACGGTCGCAAGAGAAACTTTGCCGACAAAACTAGTTAATTAATGCCTCTTTCTCCCTTGTGCTGGCCAAACTTTCGTCATAGAAAATTAATTAAAACTATCGTTACCTTTGACGAGACATTAAAATTTAAATTCTCTACAAGTTTTCTTCTTCTTTTTTTTTTATCTTTCGTCCTATTTGCTAGAGCCACCACCTCATTTCTCTTAGTCCTCCAGTGTTAATTTATTTAACGTTTGCACCTTTTGTTTCGCACGCTCTCGCGAGCGCGGGCAAACCTCATCGAACTTTTATAAACGCATTACGCTCTCGACGTGGAAAACATGGCTGTGAAAGCTCGTTGTCCACTTTCGTCACTCGTTGTATTTTAAAAAAGGGTTGCGTTGCTAATTGAGTCGCAAGTTTTACGAGGCTGTTACGCGGAGAAGCTATGAAAATTGTAAATTGTTGTTTGTGCGTTCGGCTGAGCACGCTAATGTACAAAAAAAAAAAGATAAAAAGATGTATATGCATCAACGTCGAGTTGAAGTATAATGTGATTTTGTACCTTGCTCGGCATAAATTTTCCATTGCCGCCGAGATATTTTGAAATTTAACTCGCTCGCTCGCGTAATTAACTTTTCGGTTATCTTGCTTTCGAACATTATTCGACGAAACTTCGCGTAATTTGATGAAGCAACTTTGCAAAACTTGGGCAATCAAACGAAAATTGGCCGAAATTCAATCCGCTCATGAACTTTTAACATTTTCCGATACACGCGTGGAATTTTCAAAATTCTACATCACCGCATATTACAGTTTAAAACGCAAAAGGAAAACCCACGAAGTTTCGTTCGATCAATCGATCGAACATCCTAAAAAGCATGTCAACGTGATCGCTCGAACGCATTTGCATACCGATTCTCGCGCCGAACGGCATGTGTATGTATACATCGCGTTGATTTTCTTTTTACGCGAGCGGGGAGGCCTGAAAAATTTATATTAACGCACAGCTCTTCTCCGCTCGCATGTTTTATGGATGAGCCGCTTGGTTTAGGTGGCTCGTATTATATACGCTTTTTATGCGCGCTGAATATTTTAGCGTTTTTGCGCGCTTTAATGCGTTGTGTTCCTTGATGTAATTGCCCAACTTTATATATAAACATGTATGTGTTGCCTCGGGGGGAGGTATAGATCGAGTATTATGCTTCACGTTTATGATTTCATTACTGCGATTATTGTTCCCTTGTTAAACACGTTACGTCATTGCATTTGGATGACGCCATTATTGAACAGCTAATTACGTGCGATTTCGTGGATTATAGAACGTGATATTCAGAATTGTTCTCAATAAATGAATAAACAGTCGGATTATTTCATTTCGTGGAATATTGTATTACAGCTATCTGAATCTCGAATAAACACTGTAACAATCACGAAAAGAGAAAAAAACCATAGATATATATTATATATACCCTCTACCCAGAAGAATTTCCAGTGAAATCACGAAAAAATCTCATCGTCATTTCGGTATATCAATAACAACGGCAACAACAACAGTGTTAAGGGAGGTAGCTAAAGCTAACAGACACCCCCAACGTACGAAATATATCCCTTGTACAAAATTCCGAAAAAAAAGGCGAACGCAGAGAGCGAGTACAAAAGCCAAGAAATTGAAAACATCATACAGACACATACTCACCTTCTATATCCCACTATATATATACAAGCAAGCTGTTTACGTCTGCTCCCTTTTCATCGTCCGACAGATACACACAGACAGACACTCGGCAACAAAGGGACAATCGAGAGGTGCGAGAGCGAAAAGCCGATCCATTTCCTATACAGCAGCGCGCGAGCAAAGAGAAACAACGCGCGAAATGGGCAAAGCTTTATTGCTTGGGTTTTGCAGGCGCGCGAAAAGCAAATTAGTCGCCTGGATACTGTTATAGTACATATACAGAGAGAAAGGTTCTCGATTTAAGGTGCGAACTTAACCGGACGGAAAATAACGTCAAAACCATTTCCGGAGATATATATATATATCTTCTAGCGAGTCGTGTTTTAGATTGAATTTCGCGGCGAGTGCGAACGAAAGCTTTCGACAGATTTAATAAAAAATACAGTTTTACGCAGTTTCACAAAGAAATTTTGCACTTTCGATCCGTCGTCGAAGAATGTTACAGTCGATTATCGAAATTGATAAGCTCAGCGTTTTCGGGTATCAGCGAGTTTAATAGGCCACTTTCTTCAAGTACGAATTATCGGGGAACCAAAGCGATTCGGGGAGAGAGGGATGGATCTCTCCCTCTTTCGACCGGAATCAATTTTCGCTCTTTCGGTTTTAATTAAACTCAGATGGTGTGCTGAACTACGCGACTCTTCGCTTTATATTGCCTGGGGATGGTTAAAGGAGGTCTTTGAGGTCGGATTACTTTTCTTATTATTCTCTTGATTTTCGTCGTTACGTTCTTATCTTGGTGATTTTAATTGTGGGATTGATGGGAATAATTGTTGATTTCGTTTATTATTCTACAAAAATACCAGCAAGCGCTTTTTTTGACTCAAAGGTACATTTCACGAAAATTCCCCTCGCTGCAATCCATTACAACGTAAAAGTTCCCAAAAAAAATAAAGCATCAAGACTTTGATTCTCGTGTAAAAGAGCGTTGTTTTTTTTTCACTACAACAATGGTTTGCTTTTGTTTTCTCTGTTGCGCCAGGCATTGCACGAGTGATTACGTGGCGGTGTACGCCGGTCCAACGACGACCAGTGCCCTAATAAAAACCCTTTGCGGAAGACAGAGGGACAGCGTCGTGCACGTCGGAAAGGATCTGCTCGTCGAATTTCGGTGAGTACTTTTCTTTTATACTTTCCTTTCCTTTACTCTTTCTCTTTCGCTAATTGCTTTTTCTTTCTTCCTCTCTCCCCTCCCCCTGCCCCCCTTCTTTTTTTTGAGAAATGCTTCCGTAACGCAGTAGCGTGGATTGTAATGCTTTCGGACTTTTACTTCTGTTTCGTTTAAAATAAAAAGAGAGAGAGAGAGAAACGTTTGTACAACTATTTTTCGCGAAATGGTTTGCCTGAAAGGCTTTTGCAAAACTTTTCTCTCGCCCTCTCTCTTTTTGTACTTCGTTTTTTTACTTTTTTCAGTGCTGTGCATTTGTCGGAAGATCGCGTTTGTACGAACGAATTTTGTATTATTCAGTGGGATGCTAGAGTAAAAAATATAGAGAGCAATTTTTATTCTTGGATTTACTAATTTTATTTCGATTTTCAATTTTCTCACTTTTCAGACTGTAACTTTTTCTTTATAGACTGTACAGAGTAATTTTAAATTTATTATTTCTATCACATCAACGCGAAAAAAAAAACATCCGCACTTTTCTAAAAAAAAAAAATCGCTGAATAAGCAAACGAGCCGCTGCTTCTTTCGCGTAGCGAAGCCAAGAGAAAGAGAGAGAGAAAAAAAGAAGAAAGTAACAAACCTCTCGCAGCGTAAAAAGCTCGAGCTATATCATTACTGCAATATTCAGTGGACGAGCAGTATAAGACTGTTGCAGCTTAAGAGGGTTCTGAAAAAATCATCCCTTGAAAGAGAAATGAATCCTCTCTCTCTCTCTCTCACCCTTTGGAATTGTTTATCACGCTGTTAGAGTTTTAGAGTAAGAGTAGCTTCATCACTTTTTTAACCCCTTTCGTATTGCAGATCCGGCCCGGAAGTCGATCCATTTGACTACAATGGCTTCGTCGCGGCACTCAGTTTCGTCGAAATGACCACCGAGACACCTACCACGCCTAGTACTACTACTACGACTACCACCGAGGGCAGTAGTCGTGCGCGTAAGTATAATTTTTTTTTTGTGATAATTATTGTATCTGATTTAGGTCTAGAATTATTAAATTTTTTTCAAAAATTCTCACTAATTGATTAAATAATGCGAAATCTTCACAATAATAATAAAAATGTTCAAAGTTTGAATTTTTTATTCTAACTATTTCCAAAAAAAAAAACTCAATTGATAAATTAAACAATTCGAAATCCGCAAAGCTCGCTATCCAAACCCCCAAACTCGAACTTTGCAGCCGAAGTAATACACCTGCCAAACGCGATAGTGTCGAACGGCGTGAACTCGGGCAACGGCTACCATCAGAACAACGGACATCACCGACCGAATTGCGATCTCGAGGTTAGCGGTGAGAGACTACGTATGGGTTCCTACAGCACTCGTGGACGTGCCTCGGGAGCGCATTCCAATCCCACTTGTCGACTCGTACTCCAAGGTCGCGAGTACGACACTGTGCACGTCAATGTGCCGAATTACAATGTCAGGTAAGCAATTAATATAGTTAAAAAAAAATTTATTTATCCGAATTAATGAGCATTGACATCCATTGCGCATGTTGAACAAGTCCTCGTGACTCTTTGTTCGCGCGCTCGCGCTTTGTTTAGCGGCAAAAAAAGCGTCGCAGGAAAAGTTGAAGGAGAGAGAGAAAGAGCGACCACTTCAAAGTTACTCTCGACATTTTTCCCTCTCTCTCTCTCTCTCTACTCTACTCTTTCTTTTTTTGCCACGATTTGTCTCGGCGTCATATTTTTTTTTTCTTTCTCTCTAGTTTTTTTTTGTTTTTTTGTTTTTACACACCGCAAGGAAGTTGGCGGTTACACGCGAGGACGCGAAACGACACATGTTTTGCCGGCTTGACTTCCTTCCTTTTTTTTGAGAACGCGTACGTGCTATATAACGCAACGAGATGTTTCTAACCATTTGGCCATTTTTTTTCTTCCTTTGTAGCCCGTTTCGCTGAAGTGACGTTGGAGATGTTTCCTGCTGGTTGAGACAAATCATTGTGAGAGAGAGAGAGAGAGAGAGAGAGAGGGGAAAGCTAAATTCATATTCTTTATTGTTCTTTTGATATCTTCAGATGTTTTTGCTTTTGATAAAGCGTTTTTCTCAAATTAATTCTTTCGAAATTTCGTATCGAATATAAGTAGCGTTGATAGATTCAGAAAACTTTCAAAAGCCAACTTTTTCCATCGAAACGAGATGAATCGCAGTACTTTTCTCACTACGACGCTCGAAGCTCGTAAATTAACGTAAAATTTATGCCCATCGGCATTCGGTTCGAACTTAATGGCGTGAATCATACTCGAAGCGACTTGGCTTTTTCTTCTCTTTATTTTTAATACTTTTGTCATGCCAGTAATAGGCTTAATCGTCCATTTTACCTTTCGAGCGCAGCTAACTTTTTCAATTTGTCACTCGACGTGGCAAAAGTTCGCGATGAAAAATCGTTTTGAACTTGCGGGTTGGACGAAGAAAAAAAAAGAAGTTTCCCTCTGTCAAGCAATGATTCAGTGGGATAAATTGTTTTTTTTTACCTATAACGAAAATTCAAAAATCGACGATTTGCGTGTGCTGACGCGAAGGAGATGCATACTCAGGAAGTCAACATATCCGTAATGAGTGAGGGGATCGTGTTATCGTTAAGTAAAGGCAAACACTTGAACTCCGTCGAAGTGAAGATCAAGCATACTTAAACTTCATCAAAGTAATTAACTATGTTGCTCTCTCTCTCTCTCACTCTCAAGGACTTTGTAATCTTCACTTACGTATCAAAGTCGAATTTATACGTTAAGTTTCGAGCTGCTGATATTGACACTTTCCTCGGTGAAATTTCGTTAGCTTCTCCTCCTCTCGTTCACACTACTTTCTCGAACAACTTTATCGGCGAGTAAATACCAAACATCCATACGTGAATTATTCAAAATTCGCGATACCCTAAAAAATTTTTTCGTTTTGTTCGCGAGACACCCGGACAAAGCATATCAGAGGCTCGGCGTTTCTCTTAATTACTGGGTTCGCGCGCGCGCGCGGAAGCAGGGTGGTTTTACGAGGTTGCGCGCGACGGAAAAGCCATAAAGAGTCGACTGAGCCGCGCGGAGGAGAGAAAACGCGGTAGGAGTATAGTATGTTCGCGCGAGGGTCGTTCCTATATATCCACGGTACCACAATGACAAAAGACTAGTGTCGGGAGAGGTCGACGAGGGGGGTTGGGGGAAATAAATAGAGAGATGAAAGGTGAACAGCCCTGAAAAGGAGAATGTTTACGAGTGCAAACGCCACACACGAGCGAGGACAAAGAGAGCAAGTGTGCGACGCTAGCTGTGTTCTCTTTTTCTTTCTTTTTTTTTTATATTTTATTCTAGTGGTTGGTTAAAAAATAAATGTTTGAAGAGGATTAGCTTTTCGACAAGCAGAGAGTTCTTATCTTTCTTCTCTTGCTCAGTTTGTCAGCTCGGTTGTTGACTCGTACTACTGAAAATTCTGAAATATAGAATTTTTTTTTACTTTCGGTAACTTCATTGATCAAACAATCTGTGTAAAGAAAACATTTAGTAAAGCTATACTTTGCTTGAAAAAAAACAAAAACGACGACGCAAATAAAAGAAAAGTAAGTCTAATTTCACACGCGGATATTTCACTCTCTCCGCTAGTGTGTGTGGTGCATCTCCCTCCAATTGCCCGCTTGGAGAGATCCTCTATCAAAACGCACACGCACACGCACGTCACGCGCGTGTTTACCCTCTCGCGCATGAGTTTGCCCACATGATTGTGTACACATCTGTACGAGAGAGTTGAGTTTGAGGAGAGAGAAAGGGGGCAAAAAAAAAAGTTCAAGTACTCGCTGGTAATTAGTTTCTCTTATCATCGTTTTTTTTTCTCCCCGCCGCTGTCTGGTTTCTGGTTTTTTTTTGTCTCTTTCGTGTGACGTTTTCATTCGGAGTTTCGTCGTCGTTGTTGTTGGAAACGTTTCTGTGGCTTCCGTATTGTTTATAATTAAAGCCAAGCAAGCCTCGGAAGAATTTCGCGTGGCAAGAGTTGGAATTGCAAAATTTTCGCGCGAGGCAAACTTTGGAGAATTGCATTTTCAGTAGTACGAGTCGACGCTCGGGATGACGTTATACAGTTGCTTTTGCTTTTGAAATCACCGCACGCTCTTCGCAAAGTTTTCGTTAAATTTAAAAGGCTTGATTCTAAATTAATAATTACTTTTAGTTTTGCGACAGAGCGCATTCACGAGACGAATATTATTATTATTATTATTATTGTCATTGTAACGGCGAAGCGTAAATTAATTTTCCCGTTGCTGAATGTGAAAGCAATCAACGTCGTTTCTTAATCTAATTAGAAGCTTGCATTAGTGCTCATACTCGAATGGCTTCGTTCGTTTGCCTAAGTTATCCCACCCACGCCTTTATCGTTGGAAACCCTTTGATTTGTCGAATGATGTAATTTCCGATATTCTTGATGAGAACCGGAATATAAACTGGTAATTGAATTTTCCTCATTCGAATAAAATAATAATCTCAAAAATCAACCATTCTTTCTCGATAACAAGGATCATCACGCAGAGAAAGAAGAAAAAAAAACTTTTATTTGCGAGGCAACGTTGATTGGCATCGTTACCGCGAGAGACGACTTGGTTTTATACGATTTTTTTTTCTTTCGCTCAGCGATGGGCGGCAATTCGTTTGAGAAATGCCGAGTAGCTGCGGTTGGGGCTTGTTTGGCGTGATGGTGGGTATTAAGTTTGATTGAATTCATCGCTGGGAAAGGTGATGATTGGGCTTTATGAGATTGACTTCTTGCCTCGTATTGGATCGTTTACCTTTTTTTTTCCTTTTCTTCTCTCGTCGATTCGTCGATGTACGTATCGGAAAGTAGACAATTTGTATCGGCGGGAAAAAGTCAGTAAATCGCAAACTCAAGAATATCTTTTGTTGAAATAGCTGAGCGAGATAATATTTGAAAATGTATATTTAAGAACATATAATAACAAACAAAAAAATCAAAGAGACAACCGTATAAAAAACACAAGAAGAGAAAAAGCCCATATCATATCGTAGATTATGAAAACGCAAGGATGTAAAAAGCGCACATATAAATTTCGATTGGAATCTTGTAAATCCTCGGGGCCAGCCAACCGATAAAGTACTCCTATACATACCTTTGCATTATTCTCTTTCACGGCAGTGTTTACGCGTTGGCTTACGATAAAACTCGTTCACGCCCGAATATAAAACCTTTGCTTTACTATTCTCTCTCTCTCTTTCTCCCATCGAGCACCGCAACAGATGGCTATCATTGGGATTTCTCACGATTATCGCTCGCAAGAAGAAGTAAAATCCCTTCCGCGCAACAAGTATATGTTTTTTTTTCCTCTTAATTGCAAAAAAAAATTTTCTCTTCGATTTCGATTTTCGCCTATTCAGGCTGCTCCCAAGTTCTTTAGAAAAAGGTTTCTTTTCCGTGTAATTAAACTCATCCGTCCTATTGGAGCACAAAACTTATTTATTCCTTACTTGCGCGTTCAAAACCGTTTTGAACGCGAAAGTAAGGAATAAATAAGTTTGGTGCTCCAATAGGACGGATGAGTTTAATTACTCGAGAAAGAAACCTTTTTCTAAATTTTTTTTTCGAAATATGCTTTTTAGGGCTAATACAAAGCAAAAACTTTTGCTTGCAATTAACCGAGGCCAAGAAGTAATTAAGTATAATGCTTGGAAGGAAGCTTTAAAGAGGATTAAAAGCATCGCGTTGCGCGACCGAAAAGGCCGAAGCTCGATGAAATTTGCAAAACACTGAAAGCATCCAACCCCTTCTCTCTCTCTCTCTCTCTCGTCAACTTTCGCGAGTAATTCGATTCAGCAGCGCTCGTCGTAAATTATTATCGAATTTTACTTTGAGATGGTAATGAGCAAAGTTATCTCGTTAAAAACAATAGTTTGTTTTCTCGTCTTTGTGCAGCGTCGCGTCTTGTAAATCCAACGTAGAGGTGTTCGATGGACTACTGGACAATGCGATGGATGTCAAGTCTATTGGGAAAATTTGCGGACCTGCATCCGAGTCGCAGCTTAGGAAGGAACATTCGCCGTCAGAGTGAGTTTATTTATTTTATATATTTTTACTTTAAATTGTACATTCACACGAAAATGATGATGTATGTATTTATGCCATTAACGATAATTATGCAATAACGGAGTAAAAATAAAAGTTAACAACGACGATTGATAATGTGTATTATCGAAAATTTCTCGCGATCGTTCAGAAATGATTATTCGAGCTCAACTGAAGTACACAATGCATCATCGTGTTATTCGTACTTTTCAATATATCGGCGAGTAAATATACATATTCATGAAATATTCAAAAAGACAAGTACATTAATAAATAAATTACCAATATATCAAACTCTCGACTTTTTGATAATTAATTCATCGACGCGTGCAAGTTGCATCCCAATTGAAGAGTTAACAACAACAAAGTTTTATCCCCGTTCGACGAATGCAATATTCAAGAGGCTTGAAGTAGGACGACCGATAAAACATTTTAGAGCTGCTGCGCGTATTTATTCGCATCAATGTTTGAAACGCGCGAATTATTAATGTATCATAAGCCGGCGTTATCGTCAAACATTCAGACGGGGAAGATAGGAATGAAACAAACGAACCGAACGAATCGGCTTTCTCGTTTATTTTTGCGATCAAGTATTCACGCGGTGATTCGATATTCAAACTGTTTTTATTTTTATATGATGTGTATCGCGTACAATTGTTGGAAAAAATGTGAATGTTTGAAACTATACGCTTTTGGGATTTCTCGGGACGTTTTACGCGTGGATATGCATAAATGTGTCCTTTATCTTGGATATAGTGTCGCTCCTTTAAAGCCATTGGGAGTTTTTCCGTTGCTTGACTTACATTTTCGTACTTCCGACTGAAAGGTTGCTCAAGGGCTCGATTCAATTTTTTTTTTCTTGAGATGTGGTGTTTTGGAGCTTGAGGTTAATAATAAAATTTCAGATATCCCGTTTCTCGAAAAAAATTCATAATATGGATCGCGCATAAAACGCAAAAAGAAAGGATATAATTCTTCCCGGAAACAAAGAAAAAAATCAATTTTTTTACGACATCGTCGTCGAATTCGCGAACTGTCTTTTCATTCATCCCACGACTTTACTCGCTTTTCTTGTGCTCGTAACGTCCCTCGTAAAAATTCAAACGCGCTTTTGCGCTTTTAATCTATTTTAATTTAATTTCTAACGCGCATGACAAAAGTTTCAGCGATTTATACGCGTTTGTACACTCGCGACAGCAGCAGCGGCAGTGTTCGTCGTAAAAAATATTCAACCGAAATATACACCGCGAATCTCTCTCGCCATTATTCTCGCTGCTACCTCCGCGACTTTCTTTCTTTTTCAACCTCGCTTATCTGTCGCTGAAATTTTTTTTTTTTTCGTCGAACAGACGTTTCACAATCAGTTTACGGAAATCCAACGTTAAAATATTTCAAAATAAAAAAAAAAAAGAAGAAAACGTCTGCCCTCTTGAAAGTTCCAAAAAAAAAAAAGAATTCAATTTCCCCGTCGTGCAGCTTGCAAATTCCCCTTTGCAATTTTGCAAACTCGGCGGTAGAGCCTTTACCGTGGCTTTTCTTCGAAGTAGTAGCTATATAATAGGCACGCGGGATATCGTCGAAGAGAGGCTTCGGGATTTGTGCCGTGTTTACTCGAAAGGCAAAGTACACGCGTATAGAAGAGAGCGATAAGGCCACACTGCACCGAGCAAGCCATTCAGGTCAATCTCTCTCTCTCTCTCTCTCTTTCTATTGCAGCGAAGCTTTGATTTTCTCTCAATACACTTCTTCGTTTTTGCAGCGCGAACATTTCTTCTTATTTTTGGCGGTTTGAACGCTAAGCAAAAAAAATTTTTATTTTCAACCCAATATATACATAAATATATAAGCATCGTAGCACGACCATTAAACCACAACAGCAAATCGAATTCTCCGCGGTGGCGTTTTAAGCGCTCGCGAGCCAAAATAAATACGCGAAGGCGAGATAATGAAATCGACGAGGAGAGGTTGGGTGGGCTTACATTTTCGATTAAAAGTTCGAGCGGATCGAGTTTAATGGAAATTATACTCGTTATGAATGTTAGCCAATGCGAGAATAGCCGCAATTATCGAGCTCTCTCTCTCACGTTTTCCTAACGAGTTCGCGAGAGGAAAACTTCTTCTTTTTTTTCTTCCCTCCGTTTGGTTTTTACTCGATACTTATTAATTCACGATTGATTGGTTAATTTTCAATTCGATTAGGCTGCGATTGATCGTGAGATATCAGATTCTTTTTCCAGCTCTTTACTTTAGCCGTGGGATTGAGAGCTTGACGTTAATCGATGGATATAACGAATGTTCTATTTGTCCGAGGAAAATTGGATTCACACAGTCTTATACACGTGTGTGTATATAATTTTCGTGCACCGACAAGAAAATTTTGCAATTAAACTATATTAAAATAAAATCCCATATAAAGGCAATTAGCCACGAGTATATGGTATAACACAGTCGAGGAAGCAAGCCCGAAATCCGCGCGATCATCAGCGTTTTCCGCAGACGCGAGAGTTTATTGTTACCCATATATGTATATGTATAACGAGGCTGCAGGATATGCGACTATATATATATATACGTGGCGAGAGCTCTGAGCGTGGCCAAGCCGAGAATATGCATCCGGAACTCGACAACGGCAAAAGCGACGTCGCGCGCGCCTACTACTAAAACATCCGGCCACTGTCTCTCGAACTCTCTCACTCGCTTTTATAATTGTTCGCGCGCAATTCCTCCTCGCGTCTGCCTGCAATTTGGGCAGTTTGCGCGAGTGTTAGATTTATTACCGGCTGCTATCTCTCTGCGTGTGTGTGTAAGACGGATGTTAATTATTATTTCGTATGTTTTTTTTCTAATGTACAATATTATTATTCGAATGAGAATTTCGCAATCAATTCTAAACGAATTTTTCGATAACAAAGCGTCATTCATATTGTACTCGCGACCTCGTTTTCACTGTACTACAATTCGACTGTCGAATGAGAAAGGGTGGTGTGCACACTTAGCTCGCTCGCTCGACGCCACGGTGATACAATGGAATTCGCGTCCCTTTGGAAAATGGAATTTCTCAGTGTATGAGAACCCGAGCGAGCGAGCGCGTTTACACTGATTTCGAATTCGTCGGCGACACAATGCTTCGTCGTTTATAATGGATTTGCGAAACTTTTCAAAAGGCCACCAAAACCTTGTGTTTTTTAGACTGATTGCATATTTGCGGTTGTGAATTATTGGAGTCGCGTTATTTTACGAACGAGGCGAGAATTTTCTGAAAAGGGCCGTTTTTCTTTTTTTCTGTATACGTTTTCAAATTCGATTTGATAATGCATAATCGAACGAATTTAATTGCTCGAACCCATTTACTGCCTCATTATCGTTTCTCCATTGTGAACTATCCCGCAAAGCGCACTATACGCGATTCGTGAATAATTATATTATCGAAACTCGCGGCGTAGCGCTCGACTGCCAATATAAACGTGTGTTTCTAATTATGTACTAATAATTTAACCGAATAAACGAAATACGCAGTGGAATAATCAACCGAATTCGATTTTTTTTTTCAGACACACCGAACGCAAAAGATTTTCATCCAACAGTCGTAACATGACGATCTTGATAACGCGAGCGAGCGACGAGGACTACATGGACGTGTCGTACTACTTTCACAACGGTAAGTACATTATATATACATCTCGTTACTAAACCATCCGATATAATCCGATAATTGATTTGGAATTTATTATTCAACGATAGTACCCGTGCTTGTATATATACATGTGCATAATCGCGAATTATTACGTTCTATATAGATCGCGCGTGATTTACCGATTGCCCCGAGGATTATACGCAGCAACTATACGACGACGACGATGTAGATAAGCAAACTCGCGCGAGTGCGCATATATGATTTGTGTTGCACTTTCGAGTAATTGAAATTCTCGAGAGAGAGAGAAAAAAAAAGAAAGAAAGCGAGTCGAACGGAAAATTGATAACCGATTCGTCGTCCGAAAAACGAAAAGAAAGCACGAAAAACTCGTTCGCGGATTTTCCAATCAAGCTGGAGTACGCGACAGAAAAAATAAAACATACACATGCGCGCAGTCGAGGGTTTTTGGGAAAAGTTACGTGCTACGTCTATTTGCTGTCGCACAGCGAGCGCTGATGATTAAGTGAATTCGTAGATCACGCGCGAGAGCTTTCGGATGTACCCTTGATTAAAAAAATAAAAAGAAAAAAAAAATTCCTCGATGGTAAATACGAGCGATGAAGGCGCGAGTTTTTTTTTCGCGAGTTCGCTTTTTCGCGCGCGGTGTGAAAATTCGGAGAGGCGATTTTTCACGAGTCGTTGATAAAAAAAAATGAGTAAATAGAGATGGAAGTCAATTCTCGCGCGTCTAGCTTTTTCGGATAACGAAGCAAAACTCGGGATAATAAATAAAACAAAGTATATAAATTAAACAAACATTCGCATTAAATTTCCAGAAAGAGAATCAGGCACGCAACAGCCAAAGACATTCTGCGACGTGGAGTATTACGGTTTGAGTTCGCCCAAAGCTGGTATGGTAATTCAACCGAAGATCAATCGATTCAACGCCGTATCCGGTAACGTCAAGTGCAAGCAACACTTCATACCAGCAGCCAATCAAGCCGTTGTCATTACCGTGAGTTCGACAAATTCCGATATCAAGACACAGAAATAAAAAAGAAAAAAACGAATCATTCGTTTATTTTTTTTTTACAGCTCAACAGTACGATGAATCGAACACTCGACGCTCAATGCACGACACAATGCGGCGACCAAGGCTGCCGATGCGCGAGCAACGAGCTCCTCGACGACATCGACCACCTGCTTCTGGTATCTCAGCCGCATGGCAATGTACTCGCCTGTTTGTGTGGTAACAATCGGGTATGTATCTTTGGGCTTTTCCAACTTTTCTTCGTTGTATACAATTTTTCAAAGCTTCGGTAAATTTAACCAACAATGTCGAAGCGATACGTTTTTGAAAAAGTTTCGATATTTTTTCGTTCGCTTGGAATTTTTTGTTGAACCTAGCTCAATGTTTGTTCCAAGCTATCGATAGTTTCGATAAATTGTGAAACGCTACACTCGGAAATATTGCAATTGAAGAAAAAAAAAGTTATCGTTCGAATGGAATATCTTTCTCTTGTTATTTTTTTTTTGCAATCAAATTTCACTGCAATATTGTTGTTTTTCAGGACTGGTTACCCGTTGAATTTTGGAGCACAACACCGGTGTACGTCGAGTGGTCGCGTTCGCGCCAACCGGATTTGAATCTCACGGCCGAGTACAAATTCGTGGACGACAGTTTTTGCGGTGGCCAAGCTCAAGTCGCCACGGCGATTGGTGAAATACAAGCCGGCTACTCGGCTAATTTCAGCTTCGCTCTCAATCATTACTATCAGCAAAAGTGCACTTACGTGCTCGACTCGCCGCCCGGCCACGAGCTTTTCATACAAATCGAGTCGTCGCAGACCAGTAAGTCATCTTTATTATTTAAAAAAAATGAAATTTTTACCCGAATTTAAAATAGCTCATCTCGAGTTTCAAAGTATATGGAAGTAGATTAAACTTTATCGGTAAATAGTTCTTATCAAAGTCGAAAGAAAACTTTTCGTCTTTATATGTTCGATAAAGAGAATTTTGTATAAAAGATATTAGCTTCTATATTCGAGAAAAAAAAGGAAACTGCCGGGAGTCATAGAACAATATTTTCCAAGGATATATATACCGAATTGAAGAATTTCATTTTGCATATACGACATTCCCGCGAGTTATATACTTTCATGGCATTTAATAATCGACAGGACCATGCACTGCTTGGAATCTGACGGTGCACGAGTATAACAAGACTGTTGCTGAGTCCGAAGGCCCGAGGCTCTTCACTTTTTGCGCCAGGGATGTCGCGAGGAATTTCACTATCTCCACCAAGCATCGCTCAGTTATTGTCAAGTGAGTCTATTCTCTGATACTCTTATCGTAAATCAAAAAAAAAAATCTACGAATTTATTAAGTCTAAAATAAAATTTTTATTTGCAGATTGCAAGCTTTAGGCAGAACGGCACCGCAATACATGTTGAGGTGGCGAAGTTCCCGAGCTATGAAGCCACGAGACAATAATCTACAAATGACACACGGCAACATCGTCATGGCAAGTGCCTCGGCGGTCAGGCATACCATCAGCTCGATTCTGGTACTCGTCGTTCTCGTTGCTTTGCCCACTTGATGAAATAACGAACTTTAGCGTTGGAAATAAATTCGCGTGCGTTCGTGCGTAATTTTTTCTTTCTTTCTCGTTTGTTTTTTTTGTTTTTTCAATTGGGATATCGTTCTTTTATGAAAAAAAAGAAACAAACAAACAAACACAAGGCAATTTTTCCGCCAAGCGATGTTCTGGAATTGACAGAATGCGAAGGTTTTATATGAGAAAATAAATAGATGAATCCGACGCTTTTTGTTATGATATACAAAGGCACAATTTTTCAATGCAGGATATAT
>JAWWMK010021053.1:0-17853 GCA_035047105.1 Galeopsomyia nigrocyanea | reverse complement strand
ATGTTAGGAATTAACATAGTCAAACTTAAAACTATAACTCATATCTGTGCCGTCATTGCGTGTGAATAATAACTGAATACGCAAAAGCGGAAATCTCTGTTGCTAAGAAGAGGCTGATAAGAATAAAAAGAGGAAAGGCCAGAATGGATAGAGCGAATATAACAAAAAAATGCGATAAGCGCAGTCGCGCGTCGCGAGCTACACGAGAAATAACATATATTAGCATATTTGCATTCAAGAACTAAGCAAAGCAATATTTCACAAAAGATTTATTCTATCAAGAAGTAAAGTGCTAGATTACATTAGCGTCTTAACGTGATTATCAAATTGTAATTGTAACAGTTTTGTAACACCTCCATGTTGCCATGGCTAAGATGAAACTCTGAGATGATAAATCGGCACATATTGCACATGTATATGGCTGGCTGGCGATGATACCAGCGGAGCATGTACCAAGCAATCAGCAAGAGACAAGCTTTAGTGAAACTCCAGGAACATCTTCAGATGAACATGCAAAAAATTCAATTATACCAGCAGAAAATTCCAGCATCAACGACACAGAAGTACTACAAAATCAGGTAGCAATCGCATCTCCTAATACAATTGTACGTCAAGTGTCAGAATCGTTCGATGACTGGTCGACGAGTGGTGAGAGTGATGTGACGCAAGGTCAGTTGGTCGAACGTACGCCAAACGGAGTCAATCAGCCGCCGCTCGACCTATTTGATAATGGAACCAAATTTGTCAATACCTTTACGGGCAATACGAATTTGCATCCCACCTTCACCGACAAGCGGATCTTCAAAGGTCCAGTTACCATTCATCAGAATGTTTATTGCTGTCCGTCTACACTTTTTGATGGTTTGTTCGTATAATTTTGTGCGATGAGTCTATGGTTAAAGAATAATGTACAATTAATTTTTTACTAGGTTTGAAATCATGCGCGAACAAACGTTGCATCGTCAGTTTCGTAGCTACGACGATAGGTATATCAATCTTAATTGTTTTGTCTATTTGGCTTTCAAATCCAAACGTTAACAATCAGCTACCTGTTTTAGTGACACCAATCACTAATATGACAATCGATACCGGCGAACCACGATCTCGTAATATGAAATAAATTGATCGACATTGAAATTTCAATTGTTTTTCACTCATTATTTTTTTAACGTGTTTCAGGCTATTTATCGAATACAACAGATTTAGCACCGACTGTTTCATCGGATGAATTTGTTTATTATGTTTCTACAGAAGTCTTACCGAATGAGCCCACAACTATCTCCAATGATGATTATTCACAAAATACAGGTAAAATGGATGACTATAAGAAGCTATAAACAATTCATTTATTTCACTTTTATATTTTAGACTCATTGATATTCACTCATAAAGATAAAGTCGAAATTATCACCGCTTTAATGAAATTGCATTTAATGCAGGACAAAAGGGAGAAAAAAACGAGGCCCACAGTACGAATAATCCACTGAAGATAATAACTCGAGCTGAATGGGATGCAGCGCCTCCGCTAAAGCCACTCACTAAACTTAAAGTCTTACCAGCTGCACGTGTAATAATAAGTGAAACTTCAACTGAATCGTGCGACGAAACTGAAAAATGCATGAGGATAATTCGTAACATTCAAAGGTTGTATTCTAATCCTGTCTCTTGTCCAGACATCGCTTATAATTTTCTCGTCGGTGGCGATGGTCTGATCTATGAAGGACGAGGCTGGGATATTAAGGGAAACGTTGCTTTTTATTATGACCATGAAAGTATTAACATAGCATTTATTGGAAACTACAGTTTGATCGTGCCACCTGAAAAGCAAGTTAAAGCGGCATTGAAGTTGATTCAAGTTGGCGTTGAGAATGGAAATATAAATATGTTCTTTAAATTGAATGGTAAAAGACAATTGGCGTATATGAGTGAAAATCCTGGTGACAAGTTGTATAACATCATTACAAAGTGGCAGCAATGGGAACCTGGAACGATAGGAATAAACCTTCATAATAAAGCGTCCGATGATGAATACAATAAAACGATGTCTTACTTGAATACTTTTTCTGGCACCAAATTTAAATATATTCCCAAAAGAGGTAGAAATTGAGTTGATGTTATGTGTTCAAGTAATGTGAAACATTTACAAAAATTATTACTGTACATTCCAATAAATTGATCATTAGCTGTATATTTCAATTATATTCTTCAGTTAGTAACATTAATTTGTTGTAGATAATTTGAAAAAAGTGCTTCTAGTAAAATTTCCAATGAAATTTATTATTAAGAGGTTGTGATTATAAAATTATACTTTTGAATTTGTTAAAAAATAAATACAAAGAATCCTATTCTTTACCTGCATCGAAACGTAGTCAGACTTATATCCAAAAAATATATACATACCTACAATAAATAAAGGAAAAGCAACTTCTCAATCTGCAAGGATCAATAAAATAATTGGATATGCATAGCAAGAATGCCGCGAAGAGATTCGTGAGAGAGAGAGAGAGAGAGAGAAACAAGAGAATTGGGAGAGAAAGAAATCAAGACACGGGATGATTAGCATATTTCTTTTCTCTATTTCAAACTGAAGTTATTTAGTATTCAGGCATTAAAAAAGATTAATTGCAAATAGTATAACATCTAGTATAACGATTAAAAATGAATCATTCTAAATCGTGATCATCTTGACTAATTTTATTTGTCTGCTATACGCGAATCGGCAAAGAACCTGATCGTTTCACCTGACATTTCATTTTAATTCAATTTAAATCAATGAATTAACATTGAAACTGCCAGTAAAACAAGAACTAAAATCAGTCTGCGAATACACTGTCGCACACCATCCTCAATAAAACAGAAGACAGAAATCGAATTGACCGACATGCGGGTGGAGGGGGTGGCGAGACGTCAGTCTAGATCGAAGAGCATTGAGGAGATAAGGAAGTCGCGCGCGCAACTGTGCCGCGAGAGAGAAACGCGCGAATTTTGCTTGATAGTGGGGAAAACGATATCAGTCGCTCTTGGCAGCTCCAGTCAGTCGCAAGGCTCTAATAATCATATACGCGTCACTGTATAATCGCCTTTTTTTTTCTTCTTTCATCATTCCGTGTGTCTTCCATCTTGGCGTGTTTGGGTGTATATGCGTGTGTGTACGTGTGCTACATGAAACCGAGAAAAGAAAAATCAAATAAAAAGAGCTACTGATTTTTCATCAGCGGCCTGGCAAAGTATATAGATAGTTGATAAGAGTATAAAATACGCGTTTAAATGTATAGCGTCATGATATTATCACACGGTGATGACAATCGAAGAGAATCGGCGTCATTACCCTCAAAGTGACGAACTGACTAATATCGAAGAAATTTGTCTCAGTGATAACATCACTGCCTGTCCGACGACCAACAACAACAACAACAATACTATCGAGGAAACAGCGGTGGTTCACTGTCAACCTGCTAGTCAAGAGGTTGTTGAAGTTGATAGTGACGTAGGCAGTAGTTCGTCGAGTTACGACGATGAAGATGAGAACAAGCGGAAGTGGGTGGCTCAGACGTCACCACAAACGACTATCGAAAATAAAGTCACCAACTCAGAGAGAACCAACATCACAAACCGCCATAAAACTGTGTACCATGCCGCCACACTTGTGCTAAATAAGAATTATTACGCCAACTCGTTGCCTCCCACAGATAATCTTGATAGAATTGATGTGGTGCCACCGACGGGGAAGATTGCTATTGTCAAAGATCCTGAAGCTAATGTTGAACCAAAATCGTCCGATACGTCCTCGCAACCGTTGTGTACTGAAGATAAAGGTAACTCATGCGAGATTGAATACAAGTGATATTTATAAAATGTAAATGGCATGTTGAGTTATAAAATTTTTACATAAAAAACATTAATTCAAAGTATGTATTTTCAGATGAGAGATGGTGTACCAAAAAGCGCCTCATAACCATTTCTGGAGCTGTACTGGCAGGGTTGGCGATTATCGGCATTCTTGTTTACTTATTAATTCCAGGTACGAAAGTGTCACTATAATATTCTGAGTTTTCCGAATGATACTTTGATCACAAGTGTTCTTTTTATTCGTTCAAAACGATCATTACCGTGATCGCCAATATACATAATATAATTTAAAAATTCTTGTATTTTAATTTTGTTGTTGAGATTTTTAGTAACTACATTTACGAATTTTAGTCTATTTTTATTAATATTGTTGAGGCCATAATCAGCCGTAAATGTTGATGATTTATTGTTTTATTTGCAACATAATTCAAAGAAACAAATCTGCTATCGGTACAGAACAGATTTTCTTTTAATTTGCATAAAAGTGATGATAGCGTTCGCGATGTAGATTTCATTGAGAAATAAAGTTTTTGTGTGCCCATTTGGAAGAATGAAGATTAAGAAGATGAAAAAATAGAATTAGTGAAATGAAATAAAATACAGTTAATGTATAAATCAAGTTGCACATCGAGAAAAATGAACAAAAAGAACAGAAAAGCTTTGTAGTACAGTTAAAATTGTCAGCAATGCTCAAACTGTTTATTGGAAATAACATAAGTTAGAAGATCGGTTAAAGTTAAAGAAGTACAAAATGTTTTCTGAAATTTTAGATTCTTGTGATGTATGCATAATATCAAGACAAGAATGGATTGCACAACCACCAAAAGAAAAGGCAAAACCTTTGGCAGTTATACCAGCAAAATATATCATAATTATCCATACAAGAACATCAAATCCAGCAAATTGCTTCTCGAAGGCTCACTGTTCCAAAAGCGCTCAAAATATTCAAAGTTATGATATGAAGGAGTTAAATAAGACCGATATTTCTTACAATTGGCTGGTGGGTGGAGACGGTTGGGTCTATCATTGCCGTGGCTGGGATGTCGAGGGTGATCACACGAAAAACTATGACAACAAGAGTATTGGCATTGGATTTATTGGTACCTTTAACAAGGAGGAGCCAACAAAAGATCAAATTGAGATGGGAAAAAAACTCATCAAAAAAGGCGTCGAAGATAAGCACATTAGCAAGAATTACATTTTAGTTGGACAAAAGCAGTGTCTTCAGACATCATCGGAAAGTCCTGGCGATAAACTTTATGAAATTATCAAAAAGTGGGACAATTGGTCGCCAGCTTGCTTTTAATTGTGATGCAGACTTTGTAGCAAATTTTTCATGGTGTCTGTTCAAATATTTCAAGATTATTGAAGATAATTGACAAGAGATTATTAATGGATGAGTAATTATAGAAATTTACTATTCATTAAAACTATTTTACCGTATAATTTAACTAATTTATGGAAATTATTACATTAGAAAAGTGTCGATATGTTGTGCTCGTGTTCGTAAGTTCCTACATACATTTATGTAATAAAATTAATGTAAGCTGCTCTGTACGAAAGCCAAAAATTAAAATTGGTAATTAAAGCACATTTATTAAATATAAAATTGCATGTTGTTATTAAACAATAAAAATTCTTCACACTAATCTAATTTCATTCTATCTAGTTAGAATTCGGTCTGTATTTATCGTTCGTTTTCTTGTGCATGAGTGCATATTTTAATGCCAAGAGCAAGTATAATTTTATAGATAAATATTTTAATATTTATTTTTTGAAGAATTATATATACATGAGCATTTTAAATTTGATTCTCGAAACTTTTTACTCGTGTAAAAAAAAAAGTAAAATGCAATTTTTAAGACCACGCCGATGATTTTAATAATTTTTTTAAATTAATTTTATAAGCATATCAATCTGTTTTTGTACGTGCTCTCCATAGTTTGACCAGAATAGTTTTTCAAGGGCTCATTTTTTCAGTAAAGAAAAACTTGAAAATTTGCTGCATAAAAAGAAGCAATGGAAGCGTTCAAAACAACTGATAAATCATGCTTATAATTCAAAATAAGCTTAGGTTAATGAGATCATATAAGCCTTCATTAAAATTTTCACATGATTAAGCATAATATATAAGATTCGAATGTCAAAATCTTAGCTGTAGATTTTAAAATTCTATGTTTAAAAAAGCGAATAAAAAATTAAAGCTTTCACCTATATTAACAACTACTTTCATAGACTCATAATTTTGATGAATACTTGATTGTAATACTTAAAATAAAGTAACTTGGACATAATCCAAGCAAGTACCATTATTTAATTTTTGTGATATGGTTCTTGCATGATCCAATTTTTATAATTAAAAAACAATTAAACTGAATTTACTACATTTGATTTCAGACGAATGAGGTGTGAAAAGTTGAAGATAAATCTTTCAGCATACTTTGTAATCAGCTACTACCATTGATTTTTGCTACACGGTAGGAAATTAATTGTCATCAAAAAGCGTTGAAAAATATTTACGTTTTCAGTATAAAACTCCAGGAACTAAATATAATTTCAATTTTAGATTTAAATCGAGTGGTAGTTATTAATTTTAACTAACTTTCTCTCACTCTATTAAGTTTTGATATATAACAATTTTCACCCATAAGTAGTAGGTAGTAACTACTTCCATACTTCCATACGGCGTGACTAAAAAAGGCTTGATTACAACGAATTCCAGGCGCTACGAAATGATTCGAACAACGATAACATTGACTGACTAAGTGTTGCAAAATAGATGCACTTTATCATATCTGCTAACGGAAGCTCTCTTAGCAAAGCTTGAAACTCAAAAGCTGTTATATCAGCAACAAAGCAAAAAAAAAATATTCACGTCCGCGCGGAAAAACTTATGATATCACACACTCTACTGTGAATGCTAGCATATTACAGCAAGATCGAAAATAGATTTCTGAGTTTGATTTATTTCCCAAGACAGGTAATGACGACAAAGAATTCTTGATTGATAAGATAACATCGAGTGCAATAATTTTAAGCTCCATTTCTTCCTAAGAATGATGTAGCACATGGAAAAAGAAAAAGAATTTTATGACAGACAATCACTGAAACTAATTTGTAATTCTATCTGCCTTTCTTATAAATTATTGATCGCAATGACGATTATTACTTTATAGGCTTCGGGATTTCGATAAGTTTATTTACATTACGAAATTCAAATTGATTTCACTGCTTAAAGTACAATTTGTATATCATTTTATTTATTCAATTCTTAAAGCAGAACA
Organism: Galeopsomyia nigrocyanea; assembly: GCA_035047105.1. NCBI lineage: Eukaryota > Metazoa > Arthropoda > Insecta > Hymenoptera > Eulophidae > Galeopsomyia > Galeopsomyia nigrocyanea. The sequence goes on along the minus strand of JAWWMK010021053.1, from coordinate 10,720 downwards.
TCTAATGAAACTACTTTTTTCAAGTAGTTGTAAATTTTGACTAACGATGAATTTGTACCATACAGCAGTTCATTTTAAAGCATTTACAACTAGATTAAAAATGAATCCACATAAAAACAATTTTTTTTACATAATCGAAAGGGAATGTATCGAATAAAGCTATAACATACGCAGTACTTGAAAATGCCTTTCAACATTTGTTGGATAAAAGTACAAAATTCTCTTACAATACCTTACAGAATAATGTTTGAATCATGAACGTTGACTAAAAAAAACTATCAATTAATATATTCACTTTGATAATAGGTATAACTAATTATTTCAGAGTTTTTCTTTTATTACTACTTTCATTCATTTTATTTGTTCTGACAACAGAGCAGAAAGAAAAGTGACATAATTATTATTTAAATGACTATATTCAACACTTATTCGGAGCGATGCACGGTAAGAGAGAAATCTCCCCACTTTTTCGCGTCACTATAGACCCCAGTTTGGATAATAGGGAAATCCGAGGATCAAAGAATCTTGTTTCTCCGGAACAAGAAATGGTTTTTACATTTTGGAGTATTGACATCTTCATCATCTAGCAGTACCATCATATGATCACAACGCGGTGTGGCTGCATCGCGTGTCCAAGATGATCCAAGCAAGTTTCATGGTAAAATATGATCGTTTTAACTACTGTTTTTCTTCCATGCATTTTTAATTTTGGACTCTTTTTTTTTAGGCGAGTGCTATTGACTTCCCCTTTTAAAATACTGAACTAAACGATCCATTCAATGTAAACGCATTTCAACATCAATTATACACAAATGTACTTAAAAGCCCAATTAGATAAACAAATATAATGTATTACTTGGAACGAGTTATTTGAAGACAAAAGAACGACCGTCCAGCAATACAAAAACACACACAAATGTAATTTACGCGTTTACAACACAAGCGAAATTCCACGTAAAGCGTAAAAATTCATGAAATCGCGCATCCATTCAATTTGCATTTTTGCAGTGTAACAATCAATGACGGTCAAGAAGCTCAGCCAAGGATAACAGTATAGATATACGCACATGCGCGTGTATGATGTCAACGTGCGATCAATGTTTCTATTTTTTTTTAATTATTTTACCTTGAAGCGACTCCGCATACGAAGGTGATCTACCGCTGGTAGTCGCCCGGCGAATATACTCGAGTACGATACCAAGGTAAATATATATATATCGTCATGACAAAAATTGAAACTTATATATTGCGTTACCGATGTGCGTAATTTGCACAACGATAAAAAAAATGAATCATTATAATACGAAGCTTGCGGTTGTCGCTTCGACAAAAAGAAGCTCGAAATCTCCACATTACAAACGATGCAAAGACGTGGCATTTATAAAATATAAATACACGTGAGAAAAAGGTACGTGTGCTCGCGAAAGCGTTCGTTAACTTAAAAACCAGTAGGCATGGATCGAAAACCACATTCTGCACGTATGTACACACATATATATGCACTTTCCTCAATAGCGATGAAGGACAGAGATACACAGACACAAACGGACGAAGGAGAGAGGGAAAAAAGAAGAAAAGAAGAATAATAAGAGATGTGGGGATTGACCGAGACGGTAGCGGGGAAAAGAGAGTCAGTCGCTCGGTGCGCGTATGTACGAGTGAACGTATGTATGAGAGGAGATAAGGAAGTCGCGCTCTCTCGCCGCCACCGCGGCAACAAGTTGAACAGAGAAACGCGCGAGTTTTTCTGCGATAGTGGGGAAAACGGCATCAGTCGCACTTGGCACCTCGCACTCGCGAGGCTCATCGATAATTACATACTTATAAGCGTCGCTGTTTTTTTCTTTTTCATCATCATCAACTCCGTCTCTTTGGCGTGGTTCAGGAAAAAAACGCGTGACGTCCGGCCGTGAGTTTGTGTGCAACAACAACGCATGAGAGAAACCAGGAAAAAAAAGAAGAAATCCTGCAAAGGCTTTCGAGCACACGCAGTCACGAGTCGGCATTGAGAACGTATGGATCGATGAAGATAAACTTTTGGACGCCGAGCGTCATGATAATATTGTCATCCAGTGATGATACTCGCGGAGCATCTGCATCATCAGCCACAAAGCGACGTGTCGACGAAGAGCAACGGGGAAGTCTGTCTTAGTAATAACGTCGCTTCGTGGCAGTCGAGCAACAATAACAGCAGCAGCGCCGACAATAGTGACAATAAGACGATCGAGGAGTCAGCGGTGGTTCATCGACAGCCTGATAATCAGCAAAAGATCGTGCAAGTCGACGACGACGACGATGACGATGACGACAGTTTTACGAATCAATCGAGCGACGACGAAGACGAGGAGAATGAGAACAAGAACAATTGGGTGGCTAAGAAGCTGCCGGAGATACCAGAACCGAGTATTAACAATCAAGTCACTGGCTCGAATAAAGTCAACATCAGCAATACCAATAAAAACGTGTACGAAGGCAATGTGGTGATAAATCAGACGTTTTACAACAACTTGGCCGATGGCACGACCAACAATGCGGAAAGTATCGACGCCATCCCGGTTAAAGTGATCACCATTGATAAGGACACCGAAGCGGCTGTTGGTCTAAGATTGTCTAACGTGTCGTCCCATCCATTGTATCCGTTTACTCAAGACAAAGGTATATAAACTTGTTTGTTTACTCGGTGTGGGATGATTTTTTTTAAGATTAGATACAAGCCAACGCGCGGCATTTTGTTTTTCGATTTTTTTTTCATTTTCAATGTTTCCTGTATTACTTTATCGCACGAAATCAACCATGAATTAACTTTGAGATTACGAGAAATAAATTATTCGGGAACTTTCGAAGAATCAGCTCGTCGCTATGAGACTTAGTATGAAGAAAAAGGTTAAGTAATTTGGGCTTGGGATGACTTGGAAATGAGTTAATTCGCACTTCAGTATCATTATTATTTCCGATTAGTAGACATTGATGAGCGTGAGCGAAGACAATCGGTAATGATGAACCGAATTTGCATACTCATTTGCTTAGAGATGAAATGTCGAATGTAGGTAAGATTGAATTTTAAATTAAAACGTAAAATAATCGTCAAGCGAGTTTATATATTTGCATCGTGATATCGAGTCGACAAAAACGTAAGATTAAACTCGGAAAGTTTAACAATATTATGTCTCGAGCAACGAGCATTGCTTTCAACGATAATATTGCGCGTTCAACACTTATAATTCGCGGGAAATAGTTCGAATATCATGATTCGCGTGACTGTTTTTCATTAATTAAAGTGGGTTTGAGTGCAGCACATATAATGTAGATATTATCATTTAAGCCGACAAAAGTAAATCCCCGCAGAATCTACTACTTTATCGAAAAAATGTATCATGCTGCATTCGAGTACGAAGATAAATTAATTTTTTCGACTTATCGAGAAACGTACGAATCGCTAAATTAGTATTATTTCATAGGAATTTCGTGAAGGTTCAGTGCATTGAAAAACTGATTGTAGAAGTTAAAATAAACAAAAAAAAAGTTAAAAATGGAATATTTCGATTGGAAAGCTTTCAAGTATAATAGTTCTACTTACATGTGCTGTACGTAAACGCGTTGCGTTCGTGACGTAAAATTCGATATTTCCTAATGACAGTCATCGATTAAATCTATTGACAATTCATCCGATAAAAGCTAGACGAATTAGTTGGCTGCATATATACGAAGATATCCAATTTAGTTCGTAAAATCGTTACGTAACAACCGCTAATACAAAATATCTTTGCAGTTACGAGCTGGTGCACGAAGAGGCGTTTCATTGTCATTTCTGGAGCGGTTCTGGCAGGAATAGCGATTATCAGCGTCATTGTTTACTTGTCAATGCCAGGTACGAAAATGCCAACATATGTTCCAAGTCCGCCGAACGATACCTCGATTACAAACGGTACTTTTTTTCGTATAACGTTAGCATTCGCGGTTTTGGCAACATCTATGCTTTAAGTAACATCATTATATTTTTTTTTCCTTGTCAGTGAGAACGATTTTCGAATTGAGAATTCTACATTTGATAATTTTAGTGTATTTTCATGGGCTATTAAATATCTTCATACATTAATCCAAAAAAGTTTGTCTAATTTTCTTTTAAAAAAGATAACGAGGATTTATCATAGCAGTGCATGATTGATCGTTAAGGAAGTGATCGTTACTTGATAAGGAAGAGCATGACTCTAATTGACAGTGAAAAAAGTGCTACGTAGAAGAGAATTTTCTTTTGCAAAAACGTGTTAATTGTGTCAAAAACGAATGATTGTGCGCCAATTCAGAAGAACGAAGACTGCGAAAATATTAGAAGATAGGACATATATATAAGTGAGAAATAACATTGCTTATGCTTATGAAAATACATTGAGACATTACTTGAAAGTTAAGTTATCTGAGTAATTTTCACACTGACAAGAAAAAAGAACATCCATGAAAAGAAGATGCGACTTATAGCATATTTGAAATTGACAACGACGTGTTTGCTAAGACTGTTTAACGATGAATGATATGTGCTCGAAATGGAAGAAATTAAAGTATTTTTTTTCCAAAATTTTAGATCCGACGTTTCACGGTGTATGCATAGTACCCAGAATCGAATGGAACGCAGAATCAGCAGATGCCGAGGCAAAACCTTTGGCACTTCTACCACCAAATCTAGTCATAATTATCCCCGTTAGAACGGTCAAATGCTTCACGCAGTCTCAGTGTTCACAAGTTGTCAGAGAATTGCAAACGGATGACATGAAAATTCTAAAGAAAACTGACATCGGTTACAACTGGCTGGTAGGTGGAGATGGTTTGGTTTACTACTGTCGCGGCTGGGATGTCGAGGGTGAACACACGAAAAACTACGACAACAGGAGCATCGGGATCGGATTCATTGGGATATATGACCGCGAGGAACCATCGAATGCCCAAGTTCAGAAGGGAAAGCAACTTGTCGAACTAGGCGTCAAACAAACGAAGATCGGCAAGGATTATGTCTTGGTTGGACAACAGCAGTGTACCAATTCGTCGGATAGTTCTGCCGAAGCTTTGTACAATATTACGATGGGCTGGAACCATTGGTCGCCAACGTGTGCTTGAATGTGATAGAAATTTATAGCGAGATTTTTCATATAGTACCTTCTCAGATGTATGATTTAAGAAGAGATACTTAAAAGCGACTGTATGTTGACTTTTGCCGTGACAAAAGCTTTTTATTAATCATTAGAATGTATGGCTGGAGTTTAAATGTTTTATTGTTTTATTGTCGTTGAATATGTAATCGAGTATAAGTATATACATATAGGTATAAATAAGGAAAGTGTAAATATATTAAATTTGATTTTTGAAGATTCAAATGCATATTTATTTGACGAAATTAATTAGTGAAAGTCAAAAATTCGAACTAGTAATTAAAACATATTTATTACGTAGGAATTCGCATGTTATTATTGGTTGTAAAAAATTACCATTTGCTTGATGTTTCTGAATGTTGAAGTGAAAGTTATTTGTTACATTTTCGTAAATATATTATTACTCAGCATTGCATCCAGTTTACATTTGATCTGTATTGTTCTTTCATTTTCTTATACATGGCTGTCATATTTGATGTAAAAATATAGCGATTATATCAGTAAATTATTTATATTCTGGAGTATTATATAATTGAATGTAATCAAATGTTTCCCTAGTTGTAGCTAGCTGCCGAATAGCCCGTGCTAGCACCACATATATACATGTTAAATTACCTAAATTGCTTATAAACTCAATTTGTGCACTGTAAGGTTCATTTCCAAAATATATTGGACAATAATTGAAACCAAAAAAGTATAACGTAAATTATTTATATGGTATGATTCGCATTGGATGAAAAGAAGACTCGAATATTTCCTTATTTGAGCAATGATTGTAGATAAAATTAAAAAAAATCATTTGCATAGTACTTATAAATAAATATTTTGTCATACAGTGGCAAACTTAAATTCCAAAGACAAACAATAAATCAAGTTGTCTTAATTTGAGTTGAGTAGACATAAAACTATGGTTACGTAGTATTCGCGGTTGTTTGCCTAACAAAATACATTTATAACATCGAAATTTGTGTAAGTTGCAGTTTATAAATGAATAAACAAATGTATTTCAGCAGTGTTTATGTGATATTTAAAAAATGAATGTTAATTCATGTGTAACCCCTCAATCACAAAAATCTTTAGAAATAAACAAATATTATGGCAGTGCACTTGAATACGATGAAATTATTTATGATAGCATATTTCCGCATAAATTTTTACAATAATAGTTGAAGATACCATGTAAAATATTATAAAAGTAATGGTATTCCATGTTTGCTAATAATTCGTTGGCTTTGTTAGTGCTTCATAGATTATAAGCAACGTATATCATATTTTTCATTTTGCGTTTATATACGTGGTATCTTGTTTTTAATTTATGTTGCCTTTGAAATTACAGACATTCGAAAAGAAGTCTTCCGAATTAGAATATAGACGCTTTTGCTATCAATATATAATCAGGCTTTCTCGTGTTCGCGTCGGTTCGTGCATGCTCCAATTTTTATAAGTAAACAACAACCAAACTGATTAAATAATATTTCAGGTGACGTGGATATCCTAGGAGTGCCGTACGTGGAGAGACGCAAATGGATTGCTCAACCTCCGACAGAGCCATCTAAAAAGTTGACGGTGTATCCGCCACCATACGTGATAATTAGTCATACTGCAACGGAACCTTGTGATAACAGAGGCGAATGTATTTACACCGTTCGGTACATACAGAATTTCCACATAGAATCGAAAGGTTGGGACGACATCGCTTACAACTTCCTCGTTGGTGGCGACGGTTCCATTTACGAGGGTCGAGGTTGGGACGTCGAGGGGGCTCACACCTTCAATTACAATATCAAAAGTATTGGCATATCTTTCATTGGTACTTTCACGAAAAAAGCGCCGACCGATCGACAGATTTACGCAGCACAAAAGCTCATCGAATACGCGCTGCAGACTAAAAAACTTGCCGAAGATTATAAACTACTTGGACATAGACAGTGCATCAAGACTGAGAGTCCTGGTGAAGTGTTGTACAACATCATCAAAACGTGGCCACACTGGTCACCCACGCCATAATATTATATTGATATGATAAATTCTGCGTTGTCTTGATGTTTCATCGAATTGTATTGTTCATAATATGCGAATTATGTACGTATAATTAATTTTTTCTCGTCAATAATATATCTGCGAAATCGTTTGAGAATGTAATTGACAAATTAGGCTGAATACTTTGCTTCTTGTTGTTTGAAAAAGAAGGTTTGTATTTTTATTATTTGAGAGTCTGATTGATTACTATTTTTGTTGTATAAAGTAGTAATTAACTTAGAGTACTGGGCTCGAAAATTTATTTAAAAAAAGAGTTATCGCTATTATATTTAAAAAAAGATGTCTATATCTTTTTCGTATTTTCATATAAAGTCATGCCGCTGAAAATATTGAAAGAAGTAAACCCATTCTCTTTAATTTAATCCATTCTGTTGAAATGTAATAATAATGTAATTGATTAAAGTTTTAAATGTAGCACATTGTTATTTAACGGGAACGATGCTTTCCGTAAGATCTTACAAGTTTATCTCTACTCTTTGTATTTATTTTTTGTTATACTTTTACTTTGAATGATAATTTTTGCATACATGATTACAACGATTGATGCGCAATTTTAGAAGCAGAAAAACTTTTTTGTCTCGCGTGTGAAGTTTCATATGGAAAAATTCAATGTATTGCAAAAGTGGAATTTTTAATAATAATCGTTGAAATTTTTTTATGTAAGCGAATGTACGAAAAAAATGAAAAATTGTATATATTATTGTATTGTATGGTCATGTAAATATAATGCATATACATAACGAATTGTAACTTTAATTGGTTTTCTTTTATAAATTTATTTTATCCATTACGAAATTTCAGTCAACCATACTAATGTGTGACGTTCTATATAATTGAAAGCTTAAACGACGGCACTTAAAAACTCATTTCATTGACTGGTTTCAGGTAAATGCGATAATAGTGGAAATAGAAATTGCACTAATGACATGGAATCAACAATAATTACTACAACGCCGGAAATTACTTCGTCTTCTCAATCTAATGGTTAGTAACAACTTGCCTACAACTGCTATTTTCATACAATGAATTAATTTTATGGTCATACTCTGAGTAACTCGCTATAATTTTTGTCATTATTCGCATTTCTATTGGCACATTCTTAATAATCTATCAACAATTATTTGTCTTTTAAACATTGGTAACAACATAGAATTAGATCATAAGTTGTCAATACATGCATTTTTATTTTTGATCATGCCACTTTAATCAACAACAGCACTATTTACAATTAATTATCACCTGCCATTACAAAGTAGTTTTGAATTCATTCACCGATAACAATATATTTGCTAACATACCATTGTGTCGCAGTAGAATTGTGGGTTTATGCAGTATGAGGAAAACAATAGACATGATAGTGAGCATGTACATAACAAGATAACGAATGCAATTTTCCGAGTAGAATTAATTGTTTGCAGTCGGGAGTGTAATATAAGCAAAAAATATGTTGCAAAACTTAATTTAAAACATGTAAATACATAAGAATATCTTACTTGAAAAATATAGGGTAAAGTGAAAATCAGTAAGTACACTTATAATACTTCAAACAATGTATTACGTATTTACTTGATACCAAACCATCAACTGTAATCAACAGTAATGAGTAGGTTTTCGTAATATGTGATGTATTATGTATTATATAAAATTTGGTTTTGCTTCCAATTTAATAACATGCATGCATTTCCGTGTTGATAACGTCTTGGGAAAGTATTAGCGGCTTATCATTCACAAATATGAAGGTGAAGCTGATAGACCAAATTTCTGACAAAGACTCATATCTGAACAGCGAGTGTAAAGTTTGATTAATGCAATGCAACCATGAGTCGAGTATTCAAGCAACGCTCGGTACTCTTCATAAAATTGCCGCTCTCTCGAGTGACTGCCCACGCCGTTCGAGTTTTTAATTTAATTTAATTTAATTTAATTTAATCAATTTTAATACTATTTAGAGTTTCGTTGAAATTTGGCTTTGCGTCCCGAAATTATAGAGTCGGCAAATTCACTAGTCACGCAGTTCTCGCGCATCGCTATTCGGTCTGTCAGCTTCAGCTTCATTTACACATGTTTTTGGAGCGAGTAAGTTCCTTATTTCATGCATGACATGTTGTAATTCATTATATCGCGTTTTGGGTCAATTCATATTTCATATTAAGTTTTTGCATACGACTCATTTTTTATTCTTTGTATTCTTTTTCTCTTTTTTTGCGATTGCCCATGCACACAATGTTTCAAATTCTATTTTCCATTATGAAGAAAAACATAAACATATGCAATTGATATGCCGGATATAACTAAATGCATGTTTAATTGCATGAAAACTATTACATTTTTCCATTGATATGTGCAAGACATGAACTACTAAGTTTTAATTGTTATTTTTATCATGATAAATTTTGGTACTTCTTTTGTAGCTCGATCATCTATCAAGATTACAGCTCTTGACCTCTCTCGATTAACCGCGAAGTATTATAATCGCACTAACCGTGCTTGTAATACCAAAAAACAAATGAAATATCACAGATGTCAAAAAATAAATAAGAAAAAGAGAAAAAAGAAAAAAAAGAAGAATAAAAACTGATTCATTATTGATACTTCTAAAGGTCCATAGAGTCCATTCGAGTAAAATACATTACTATCCACAGGTGAAGATCCACCGATGGTAGGTCGCGAAGAGTGGAATGCAACAGAGCCAAAAAGAAAACTGAAAAGTATAGAAAAGCTTCCAGTACCATATGCAATAATAGGTCAGACGAAAACAACATCTTGTAAGATATTTGTAGGATGTTGTTATCAAGCAAAAGTATATCAAAGGGCCTGCATGGCGCAGGGTAAAGCTGATGTTGATTTCAACTTTTTAGTTGGTGGAGATGGTTATGTATATGAGTGTCGAGGCTGGGATATTGTTGGAGAACACGATTTCGATTTTAATGATAAAAGTATAGGCGTTGGTCTTATAGGCGATTTTTGGAAACGTGATCCAACAAAAGAACAACTTGAAACAACTTTGAAATTATTGCAAATGGGAGTCCGAAAAAATAAATTGACTGCTGATTATAAGCTCTTGGGACAGGATCCTTCGATAAATGTTTATATCAAAGATTGGGAACATTGGTCAAGTAAATCTTAAAATAATATTTCTACGAGAAGTAAGGAATTAACTTATATTTTCTAAAAAGCCGTGGACGAGTTAACTAATTATTTATAAGATTATAGTAATATTTTGAAGATAATATTCGTTTTAATCTGATATTTTATGTATTGAAATTATGGCTTCAGACCAACGTTTTAAATAAATTATAAAATGCAAGAAATCAATATAAAGCGTTCAGTTACATAATTATTATTTGCATATTTTGCAGAAGTTTGAATGTATAAATTTACAGTAGTCAATAGTGTTTGTTTAAATGTTGTTGATTTTTTGGCAATTCTTGTAATTTATTTTACTTCGGGACATTATATTAAGTTGGAATCACAACTCAAAGAGTTGAGTATCACCCTCAATTGTAAATGTTGGAAGAGTCGACTGGAAACAGTCGACT
>JAWWMK010021032.1:0-17864 GCA_035047105.1 Galeopsomyia nigrocyanea | reverse complement strand
GACGATCTTCTAGAGATTCAGATTTTTTGGCATTGTCCTTCATGAAGAAACCCCAAGGGTGCCGTTTTGCCCCGGGTTCCATTTTGCCCCACCCTCCCCTATATAAGCCAAGAAGAGAAGTAAAATGTAAATATAGCGAAAGAAGGTCCGTGATCGTTTATCGAGACAGTTTAAACTTGCGCATAGTCGACGAAATAGAAAAGGTCCTAAGAAGTCAGGGGTGAAACAGACTTGAGGCAAAAAACGAACTGCGGACAGCACGTGGAAAAGCGATAAGGCGATAAAGATTCCACAGCGTCGCTGCTGCTTCATCTTCTTCTTCTTCTTCTTCTTCTTCTTCTTCTGCTTGTCCTCGAAAGGAGAACCGGGGTCATATCGGAGGACGCTGTCGACACTCGAGCCATGTGCTATCGACACTTTTTTGCACTAGCGATCCCTTAATAAATCTCAGCCCTGCGATCGCCAATTTTCCTTTATTTCCAAGATGGCTCGTAAAAACGACTCTTCAAGTGGCCACGCCTTGATGCACATTATTTTTCTGTTAGCCAGACTTATTCAGGCTTTTTTGACGTTCCTTTACGCATTTTTATTTGAAGAGGTTTTGAAAGCAATACCGTCTGTAGATCATTATCGAAAAAATCGAGAAGAATCTCATTGTCTAGCTGCTGCATAAGAAGAATCAAGTAGCGGCGCAATCACTTGCGCGGGAATTGAAAATTCATAAGACATATGGGGAAAAGAAGCGCTAAAGCGATTAATTAACTAAAATGCTAATGTAGACGCGGTAGTTTTTATCGAATTATGCACGATTACAGGAGGAAGGTGGGAGGGAGAGGGGAGGCCGAGATTCATCGATTTCATATGTACGCGCGCGTCATGATCGCAAGTAATTGAATTGTGGTATCGTGCGCAAAGCGGCAAAGTAATTAAATCAATTTGGCTGTGAGAGCGATCTGACTGAAGATCCCCCCCCCCCCCCGCTCTCAGACTATGACTCTGTAATGAGCCCCTCTTGATCGCCTGCGCATCCGGTACTTCATTAACCCTCTTCTTTTTTTATAAAACTCTCGAGCGCATTTTCCCAACTAGTCTATACGGTAATCGAGCAAATTTAATTAACATCTTTTTCTTCACTTAATCAACTTTTTGCGTGAGTGGGCTTTGAAATGGCAAAAATGTGCGTTGCTTGGAATAAATTTTAATGAAGGCTACTGAATTCCAAAGGTATTCATGCTTATTTGAGCTCTTAATTTCATCATAAAGTTTCTTTTTCATGATATCAAACGGAAAATGCAGCTCTTCTGATGTAAACGTCGAGTAGCTGACGTGATAAAATAATTTGCTCGCTTTCATCGGTGCTCCTTGATTAAACTCGTTAATTGCAATTTCTCGTGTTAAAATGCATTTAACATAGTTGCATAAAAACTCGTTAGCTCGGAAGCAATCATTTAAAAGACGTTGTGAGCTAATCAAAGCCAAGTGATGTTTCTTCGTCGTCGTAGTGGCAGAAAAACAGCCAAGGAAATTGGCAAAATCGCGTGTGAAATTCGCATGAAGCCGGGCGCTAATTGGGCGTGAAACCGTAGAAATTGAGAGGCGTGCAAGAGCGCCCGCTACTGAAGTGCAAACAATAAGTTTTCATCGTCAACTGAAGACCGCGCGAGCACGACGGACGAGCTTATCAACTCTCTCTGCCTCTCACTCTTCTTGTCGTTCCTTCTCTCTTGATTAAAATTCACTCGAGCGTTTTGCTTTGACGGCGAAAAGCGCAAAGTTTGGCGCGATTAGCTAGCTCGCTCGAACGTTATCTTTGAGACGAAATTGAAAAGATAAGCTTTTTTTCATCTTTGATTGTGAAATCTCAACGCGGCATGAGCTTTCTGTTGAATTTCTCGTATTTATAATTTCGTTGCTGCAGTCTGCGCGCGAGTCGCGCGTCATCATTAAATTGAAAACGACGCAGACGGGCCGGATGATTGCATTGATTCAGCGTCACATCATTAGCGCGTGCTTTTGCGAGCAAAAATCAACAAATGTCATTTCATCTTTCGACAGACAAAAAAGGAGAGACTTTGATTTTGAGAAACAACACGCTGTGAAAAGTCTGAAAAAGTCGAAGGACGAAAAAAAAAAGAAGAAGAACCTCTCGAAAAGGATCCGCGCGTGGCGCAAAAAGTGTTTCATTCAGCTTCGATCATATCCCATACAGCAGCACACTGGCACTCTTGCAGCTTAGTTAGAAAAATGCTGAGTTCATTAATAATCTTACACAAAACCAATGATATTTGGAAGAGACCGAGCAAGCTTTTTTGTCTCTCGTCGTCGTGAAAGCTCAGTCTCGTCGTGAAATTCTAGAGGGATTCACGCTCGATAGTTTTAATCGCGAATGTCCAGCGAAAGAGGAGAGAGATTCACGCACAAGCACTACATAACAATCAATAAAATGAAGGAACTTTGGGTGCCCGTTATATACGTGGCTCATCCTTGTAAATTGTGCGCGAAGCTATCCTCGTTCTTGTTACGCAACGAGTGTTTTCGATAAATATCGATGTTCCAGAAAAATATGTTGCTTAGGGACCGTTCATAAACTACATTACCAATTTAGGAGAGGGGGGCAGTCAAGCAAAACCCTACGCTTGGTAACGGCATGGGGGGGGGGGGCTCATGTAGAAGTAACGTAGCTAAAAAAATTCGCAATTTCATGTCGTTATTGCAGCGACTGCCGCGACATATCGACAGAGACTCTAGTGAGAACACGGAGAATTACTTTAGCTGATGGAGCTCCATTAACTGAAGAAAAATATTTACCATATTTTTATGCCAAATAGATTTAAATATACTAATTCATATCTACTGGCTTTTTGAATGTTAATTTCAATCAAGCTTTTCCATAGTTTATATAGTATTACACTGAGAAGAAGATCCTCTTGTAAGAAGAGGAATCTTTTTGTTACAAGAGGAGCTTCTTCTCAAAATTTTTTTCAGTGTGTAACATAAATAAGATTAAAATCTGGGTTTCACGTTATACATATTAAATAATGAAGGGCTACGTTACTTTTATGGGGGTCAAGTAGAAACTACGAATGTCAACGATAGGGGGGAGGGGTCAATAAATATTGAAGAACGGTAACGTAGTTTATGAACGGTCCCTTATTGCAAGATACCTTGTTTCCGAATGAACACGTTGACGATCGTTATGGACAGCTCGACTCGCATTAAAAATATAGCAAATGTACAATCGCTTGTGCAATTTGCCCTGGCTTCGATCAATTTTCATTGCAAGCTCCGCCTCCGTCTACGGCTGCGAACGCGAAACACGAAAGGAGTCGCCGCGGCAGATGAACACTACGAGCCGCAAGCGATTGCAGCCCGAGCGCAGCAACAATATGAAGAACCTCTCCGTGTGGCTCTCTCGTTTCTATTCGACTCAATTATGCAAATGCATAATGCAGCTGCAGCGGGGGCGAGTCGAGGGTAGTGCGTCTACAATGTCAATGGAAAATCGGCGACGATTTTTGCGACTAGCTCAACGCCAGCTCCTCTTCCCACATACACGATTTCACGGGTGAGGAGCTCTGCTTCGCAGTCCTGAAGCTAGCCAATAAGCTCTTCAAGCTAAATTCTTCTTCTTTTGCCCTTCTTCTGTGTCCTCTTCTTATATGCAATGCTACTCTGGCTTTTATCCTTTGTATTTTGCCAGAACTTCGCGATCAGAGCCGTTTCTTCATTGGAGCTTGGATTGTCCAATTTTTTTACAGCACATCGCGGCTACATTTTTTACTGCCGAATATTTTCATTTGTCATACCTTTTGTTTTCCTATATGACTAAATCTGCCAATAAATTGCACTTTTTTCAATCCCAAATTGGACCAAAAAATTGTTTAACACTAGAGCTTGCGGACTTTTTTCCTCTTCTTTTTTAAAGGTGTATAGTGATGGAAAATGCTCGTGAAGATCGGAAGAGTCTGCAGGAACTAGTTTTCCATTATAATCAAATGGGCTCTCCTCACAGAAGATGGGCGAAAAACGGCACTTCTTCAAATACTCATTTCTCGGCTTGTAAGACCGCTAGAAACAATTTTGACCAGTGAAAATTGCACCAAAAAAGAAGACGTTCATGTTGAAATTAGTTTTGTTTCAAAATAACTATGGGGTAAAAAGTTATCAACAAAATTCCATCTTCAGTTCGTTAAAAATATGGAAGAAATGCCGAAAAAAGTAGTTTTCGGGGACTCTTCTAATGTTCACTAGGATTTCCCGTCACTAGTGTACACCTTCCAAAAGAACAGGAACAAACTCCGAAAGCTCTGGCGTTAAAAAATCTTCTTTCCGTTTTGGGCTTCAAAAAAGTGCATTTTGAATAGATTATTTCGTCATATGCGCGGCTGTTATGTTGGTTATAAAATGAAAATCGATTCTCGTCTCGTTGAACTATATGAAAATTTAACTTTAGAAACTCTGGTTTTTATGAAAATTTATGTTATAATTGGAAAACTCGATTACTTTAGCAATTTATAACATTTTTTGGTCAATTTTGTAGCAAACGGAATTCCAAACCAATTCAGTAATCGACCTCACTGAAAATATGGAAAATCATATATTGCGAAGCATATCCAGAATCGAATTTCCGCGCGAAATTGCCAGTCACGCACAAATCGATATCCCGTGCACGCGACGTAACTTGAAGATCTTCACGAGTCCAGGCATGCGCCCATTCAACCGGAGCAGAGCGTCTCACGCTATGACGAAATAGAAGGCCACATCAAACTTGAAAAAGTCTTAAATAATAGATGTTTTTGGCAGAAATACCGACTTTGTGCATACGGTGACTGCACATTAATAATTATAGCAGATTCAACTGTCATGGGATTTTTATTAACCACTGGTAAGCGCCCCACGTTCGATTTTCCCACGTCCGCGTCGCAGCCAGTGTGGCCGCAGCTGTTACGAAAAGTAAGAATGGGTGGAGTTTGAACTGAGTGTCGCACACACAAGCTTGCGCCAATTGCCAATTTTATTTTGTCCAATGCAGATATTTATAACTGTTGAACGATCGTTAATTTTAGACATTGGATTTTTTACTTTTTTACTGTCTCGAAGGAATTTTGTCAAATTACAAAATTAATTTTTCTAACGTTCAGCGCTTAAAATATAAGAAGAGTTGAATAATTAGATAAGAAGACGTAACCATTCACATTTTCATTTACTGATTTTTAGTCACAAGATGAACAATAAATTATAATGCTAATGTATCGAATGAAGAAGATGGTTCAACTCAATTCTTCATTAATCCATAGAGTCTCATCAATTCCTTCAATAACAAACTTCTCCACTTTAACTAATCCGCGCATTGAAAAGAAAAGAGATCCGTTGAAAGACATAAAAAAGGAAAAAATCCAACAAAACAGAATCAATTTCAGTTTGAATAATAAGTCTCGTAGGGCAATGAATCCTGTCGCGGTCGGGGAAAAAAGCCAAACAAATCGTCGACCTATATTTTTGCGCACGAGCCTCAAGAGACTGGCGAAAATTTCAATAGGCCCCGGTGGCGCATGTGGTGTGTTTACGCGCTCTTCCTCCATAAATCGGTAGCCGCCTATAGAGGGTTGCCTCTTTCACTCTCTCTCTCTCTCTCTCTCTCTCTCTCTCGGAACACACACACACGCGTGAAGAGCACGTCATTATACGCCCGATAAATACTTGGGGATACGCGTGATTTAATTCGTGTGTAAGATGTGTGTGAGCATGTGCTAGTATGCAAGCACTGACCTACTTTCTATGATAACCGCTCTTGCGCTCATCAACTCACTCGAGAGCCAAAGCTATTCCAAGGTTTATCGGCTGATGAAAGGAAATGTTATATGACTTGATTGATGCCCACGTTCGCCACATTGGATAATCTACGAATTTATATGCTTTTAGTTTTTGATATTTCCGAGATTTTAGTAGAAAGTACGAAAAAGATTTGCTCGAGAAAACAACAATAGCGAATTTAAGGTCAACAAAACCAAATCACAGCTTCGAAACTTATTTTCCAGCGAATAAAAGCCTGGCATCTTTCGTGCGAGAGAGAGAGAGAGAGAGAGAGAGAGAGAGAGAGAGAGCGAGCGACCTTAGCCTGGCAACTCCGGAGTAAACACTATCGAGGCAAGAAAATCTCGCATCGATGTTGATTTTTCTCGGGGCACATACGAATTCGATTTCCGCGACGAATGCGCCCCCGATTGTTTACGCTGCCATACAGACTCTTGTGCAGCACGTGAATTTTCGGTGACGAGTGGTATATATACCCCTACGGCTAAAGCCAACTGCGACATTGTTGTTTTTCTTTCTTTCATTTGTCGTAGTGTGATGAAATTTTGTAAAAGTTTTGATGAACGTGTAAAGTTTGCAATACCTACTTTGGCATTTCCATTGATTTAAGATGTTTCAACAATGACGAGTTAATGCGCTTCAAGCTTCGGAATTTTATAGTTTTTAGTTTGCTGCGTTTCTATATCCTATACTTGTATGGACTCCGTGAGCAATCTGGGCGGCGCTTCTAGTAATGTCCGACGGCTATGATGTTGCGGCAGGCAAGAAGGGCGCTCAGAAGGGCATCGAGGTCGGCGATGCAGCAGCAGCAGCAGCAGCAGCGAGCGCAGATGTTTATTTGATCGAGCTTACGTGAGCGAAGCCCCGCTGCGGATGTGGCATAGCGTTGTTGAATTATAAGCGACGACGCGACGGCGACGCGGCGACGGCCTGCAGCGATCGCTTTGACCGATTTCGCCCCCTTGGTACTGCTGTCGCTGGTTGCTCGAATCTTGGCCAATTCCACTTGGCTATATACAGTTCTCATTAGCAACGCTTAAATTGAAGAGAGCCGCGGTGGCTCGTGGACAGAGCGTCAGGCTGCCATGCGGGAGACTGGGTTCGATTCCCGGTGGGTACCTGACTTTTTGTCAAAAAGTGTACGTGCCCACTGCTGGGCTAAGTAAACTAAATTACTGGTCAATAAACTGTAGGTCCAGTAATCGGGGCATGACTACCTCCGCTTACTATAGGCTTTCGTCACCGTAGAAGTAACAATACGACTACTTTGGAACGCGGTAGTCCGATGCTTCTCGGGAAAACAAGGTATAGAAGATCCTCTTCCTGACGGGGTCCACACAGAGGTGGTGGGCGATTCCCCGTCCGTTTCTAGGCCAATAGGCTGAAACGTAAACAGTAACTAACATTAGCAACACTTTATACATTCGCATAATTGGCTGCACTCTGCTAACCTATCGCGATTACATTCCGATGACGTACACACCATTGTTCCTCTCCACTTGATTGTAAGTCGAGTGTGGCTTCATCTAACTACTTGCCATTCGTCATTGTAGAAGAAGTCGTCGTGCCTGTATCTTCATTCGCCAACTTCATCGGCCTTCTCACTAGACCTTCAGAAGATGGCTAAAAATAGCAATGAACTTCTCGCAAGTAGTAAGAATTTGATATGGTCAGACAGTGCCGCTACTTCCGAAAGCTAATTAGTTTGACCGTAACGTTAGCCGTGCTCATCTCATTTCAACAAACTGCATTTGCGCGAGCCAACGAGTAGACACAATGCAATCTTCAATTTTCGCTGCCACTCGCAGCGGAAATAGACCAAATGAAAAAGATGCGAGAGCTCGAAAACGGTTATACCGGCAATCCGACGCTCAAAAGCTTTTAATCGGGCGATCGAAATTTATCGCTTGCGCTCAGGCATCCTCCCCCCCCCCCCCCTCCCCCTCTCTCCTCTTTTTTTCTACCGCGCCGCCTCTGTTTTTCGCGCGTTTTATTCGATTAAGCTCAGCCTTTGTTTGTCGTTTTTCAGCGTATGCCATATGAGTTATGGCGACCTCCCTCCCTTCTTTACTGATGGGCATAAAAATCGTTGGATTTTCGAAACGTTTTGTATTAATGACTTCTTCTTTCACAGCTGTAACGATAGTTCCACTCATTATGTGAATTGGATTCATTATGTGAGTTGACGTTCGTCAGAATTGTTATGCTTTCAATCAAACTGCAAGATGATCCAATATCAAGTTTAAAGTGCGCAACCATCGACGTAATTTTGCTGATACCATCCAGCCAACTCTGTCGAATTGGAACGGCGTCCAAGCAAATTACAAAAAATTTAATGAAGAACGTAGCTGTCGATTAGCCTTGTAAATTATAAATAGCCAACCCGTCGAAAGTAGCTTGGAAACTTGTTAGCAACTTCGCATCTTACGAAAAATTAGCACGAAAATCAATTATAAACTCACAAGAGCGCAAACTCGACGTATAAAGGTACTTTTACCCAAATTTTCTCTCCCTCTCCCTCTTTGGCGGCTTTAATGGCACTCGATGCGTTCGTCTTCTTTTTTACACGACACGGCGTCGTCAATCATCGTTTGACCTCGCTTTCATAGTCTCGCTTATGCCGTAACAGTTGTTTCGCATTATGTTAATGGCGCAGAAATACCTACAGGCCTCGGGGCTGTCATTAATAGAGTTGTTTTTGTTTATCATTATAGTAATTATTATTATTAATATTTGGTGTGTGATTGCTTGCGAAATAATTCGTTGGTATAATCTGTAAATGAAGCAGTTCGTCGAGCGTATGAAAATCTGATACGAGAGCGTATTTTTTATTTGAAATAGCAGCATTATCCGTGTGAGCTGGTTATGCTGGTTATGAGCTCGAACGAAAAAAAAAGAATGCTGCAGTGTATCATTTCAAGCTTTCCATTGATTTCAATCAATTTTTATCGCCCGCGAACGAATTCGGGATCAATAAATAATTGAAACATTAAAAAAAATGAAGTCAATCGTCAACGGCCAGTTAGTAATTGAGGAAAACATAGAGGGAATGGTGCGGTAGTATCTCGCGTCGTGTCGCGTCAGACAGCACTTTGTCGACGTCTCTCTCTCTCTCTCTCTCTCTCACGCCGGGTCTTTCTTTGTTCGCTCGCTCGTCGGCTAGTGGATCGATACAGCAGCGGTAGCAGCAGGCCTCGTATAATGCATGGGGGGAGCGCACAGCATCCCTCCCCTATCTACTGTCTGTAACCATGGAGAGCAACGCCGCCGCCGCCATCCGTAGTATTTTTAGTGTACGAATACGCGAATACGCTGCCGTTGCCGCCCGCCTTTCCATTGCCCTCATCGCGCGAAATTCAGCTTTCTCTCTCTCTTCATTGGTTACGCTTGATGACGCGAGCGCGCACGGCGCACGCTTATTTTTATGATGGTGAGTTTCGTTAGGCAGAGAGGGTTGATTTGGTTTTTTGTTTGAAAATTCGAAGATTTGCTGGAAAATCGAAAGGTTTTGTTTTTCTAATCGTTTCAAATTTTTGATTTCATAGGATTAATGGGCTACATTGAAAGTACGAGAAAAGTTTTGAACGCGAAGTATATACTGCCACAAAGAACATTTCTCAACGAAGAGAATTGATTGAGCAAGCGCTCCAAGTTGGTAATTGTCCATCATTCGGGGCAGATTTCGAAGTTGGGGAAAACCAATAGCTTTCCGACTGAATTCCAGCGTGAGCATCTATCTTTACTCGGGCGCCCGCTAGCACACGAGAGAAAGAGAGAGAGAGGGAGGGAGGGAGGTAGGGAGAGAGAGTTTAACTTTAAATTTCTTTTCGTTTCTCATGTTTCACGCAAGCTCGAGCACATATCACAACTTCATGAGGCTGTATGAACTTTCTCGTGAGTAACTCCGAGCCGCGGGAGAAGCGTGCAAATGAAATAACAGATGTGCGTGTTATTCAATGCCTTGAAAAACAATTGAATTTTCTTTCTTTTCCTATTATTCACACCAGTTGCGTATTCACTACGTCAAAGTGTCCCTTGGAAATTTATTGGTTAATTATAAAAGGAGAAGAAGACCCTCTCGAGTGTCAACGAATCCAATCTATTTTTAAAAGTGCTGCGAGGGAAGAGCCGTTAATTTTATTACCCTTCAGGTTTATCTCTCTCGACTAAATTGACGCAATCAACCTAGTTTCGCCTAGAGCAAGTCTATCGATTCGCTCCTCTCTCTCTCTCTCTCAGTGGCGACATTAAAATTGCTGTCGTTTACGACGATAAACATTTACGTGAAAATACTTGGACTCGGCGTTTTTGAATCAATTAGCAATGTATACAGTGTTAAACTCTTTGTCAGTCGTGCTCGCGGCTTTCGAGTGTCAAGACAATGCGAACAAGAGCAGTTGAAATCGATACGACGATATATACCGAAGAAGAAGGGGGCGGTTCGACAGCCGAGGGGATTGAGTGTCGCGGGATTAGACTTGCCGTCTTTTCCCGTCCAATTGAATCCAATATCTGCTGCTTGGAGATATCATTTTTATTTTCTCATGATGAACTATTGTAGGGTTTAGCTGAAGAGTGCTTTAAAAGCGGATCATCTCGTTCAAATACCTTCGTGTTTCGTTGATTTGAAAGCTAGCTGTGTAATGATTTGTCGCGTGGAAGAGTAATGGAACGCGAATCGCGCGATAAATAAGGAAGAACTTGTATTTAAAGAAAAATAGAAATGTAGCGAATAAATCTTCAATAAATAAATGTAAAGATAGTATCTGAGCGTATTGAATGGGCGTGCAATAAATTTCCTGCGGTATCCGTAGTCTCAATCATGATGGATTTCGGTTTTATCCATTGGCAAAAGAGGGGGAGAGAGCGCGCGAAATGCGATTGTAAAGTCCGAAACAACTGCACAGAGAAGAAGAAGACACTTGAGGCAAATGGTGCTTAATTTGAGTGAAGACATAATTAAAGTTGTCACATCAGTGCGTCCTATTTTCAAGCCAGAATAATGCCCGCCCAAGTATCGTTGCAGCATTATCCATCGAAAAAATCCTTTTCAATGATGAGTCGCATCCTTGCTGTCGCGCACACACGTGCTCGCCCCCTACAGTCATCGCTCTGGTGCGCCACGCCCCAGCTCGTGGCTTTGTTTCTTTGTCGTCTGCGTGCACACATACACATTCGCGCGACCTTTGATTGCAGAAGGGCGCCGCGATTGCAAAAAGCTTGACCTTGAAGCAGCACTGGCAGCTCAGCGAGATGCGGCATCGACAATACATACATCAATGTATAGGCTGCAGCAGAGGGGCTAGCAAACTGAATTCATTCACTCAATTTTTCGCTCTTTTCAAGCTTACATCACGCAATATAACCGAATATAACGCATTGTGCAATTTTATGTATAGTCAATGATGAGCCACGCGCGCGCAGCTCCCATTGCCCTCTTCATTTACCAGCTGCCCATGCCGTACAATAGAGTACCATTAAATGCAGATTAAACATCGAATTCATTTGTAAAATGGGCAAATAGAGTCAAAAGCTATTTGGTTTGATATTCAAGTTTGTTTGCTAATTGCTATTATCTGACTGGAAAACTCAATTGAGGCAAACGGATTCGACTGAGCAGCAAAAAAGAAATCTCAACGTTAGAAATTGTCTTAATTAGAAGCGCGCTGCGAGGCACGAGAGTCGAGGCTGCGAGAGGGAAAAAGCAAATAATCCTCTTGAAACTGTTTCAGTTTAATTTGCTTTCATCGAACTCTTTCGCGGAACAAACGGCAAAGAGAAAGAGAGAAGAAGCACCAGTCGCCAGCTTCGCAATTTAATAAAGAGCTTACGCACGGGAAAAAACTGTATCCGTTCAATTGCCGCTAATCGTATTAGCTCTTTCTTTTTATTGCGACAAGGTCGAGATTACGTATGTTAAAATCCATCGATTTTTAGCTATTACTGTGTGTGTGAGGTCACTTATTGAAGGAAGATCATCTTCAAGAAGATTAAAGTTTGCACAAGCAGTATGTGAAGAAGATTTTGTAATAAGTATTAAAATTTCCTAGTACGTAAACATCTTCTCAAATTCTGTACCGTATGCAAAATTTTACGTAAGAAGAAGTACGCTTCGCTTGACCGGGTTTGCATTTTATGAAGTTCCCTTCTTAGTTACGGAAACAATGCCTCTAGAATTTTTTGCTTACTTGCATAATTATTAAAAATTGAACGGATTCATTAAACAACAATTTAATTTATTTTCATTCCAAATCAACATCTAAAATGTCAGTAGTTTCACTTTTCTCTGTAATTTGTAAATGTTATTGTTTCATTTTGCTAATATTCATTCACAATAAATGGAAGCTATCGTACCGAGTACAGGTGATGCTGTAAAAGCTATCGGAACTCAATTATTTCCTGCTAAAACCCCTGCACACTTGTCAGAGTAGGCAAGCAAGAAGAAGAATACTTTATCCTCATTCGTGCGCATGAGGAACTCAATATAAGAAAGGAAGAAGACGGGTCGCCCATAATAATTTCGACGCTGTCTTGGCGCAAGGAAGATATGATTTCGCCTGGCAAAGTGCTTCCCTCATTCCTATACAAGAGAAAGAGAGAGGGAGAGGGAAGAACTACTCGATATCGAGGGGAATCCGATGACATGAAGGTTACTAAAAGGGACCACATGGGCTCGCCTGACCTTGCTGCTACTGCTCATCATCAAAAATACACTCCTCTTGAAGGGAGTGGACAATGCCGAGTAACAGGATATCGAATGGTAATCATCATCTTGCCAAGTCTTTTTTTATTAAGTAACCAGCCCATTTATTTGTCGTTTCAGTAGTTTTGCTATGAATAAATACACTTGACAAGTACTTTTCGTGAACAAACAAGTTGATTCGAGTGATAAGGAAAATGTCAAAAGCACGAGGCAATCAATTGAAATTGCATTAGTTATAAGTAGAAGCGTAATCAGCTTGAATTTCGTAGATTCTGATTTGACGTGTAGATTGATTGTTCGAGATGCTTTATCAGCGAGCTTATAGCCGAAGTAAAAAACTTGTTCAATGATGGACACTTTGGCAGCATTATTCTGCATAATAATAATTGGTTGCACAAGAAGGAAGTGCAATAACGTTCTTTTCTATCGAAGCGGCCGAAAGGAGGGACAAGTATTAAGGCAGTACTTTAGTCACGTATAGTGTGTACATATAGCTAAAAAAAAGGAAGTTGAACAAGAAGAGTTATACACCTAAACACCTCTTCTTCATAATAATAGTTGAACCATGAAGAGGAGTAAGCAAATTATAGTCCTTCAAAGTTGCGAGTATTTAGTACATACTATAGTAAAATATGGCAAATACAATTTTTAATAGGGTATTACTCCGAAACTAGACGGTGACGTGTGTTTTTAAAAAAATGATTTGGATTCTTCACAGCGTAATCTGATAGGTAGCTTTGCTCAGTTTTTGGAAAAGATGTGATGCGTTAAAGGTTGTATTTTTCAATGACGACAACTCGGAAAGTAGAGGCGGTAAATCGATCGGAAACAACTAGTTTTGAGCCAAGTTTCCGAAAATGCTCATTGTTTGAAGTTTGCAAAAGTACTAGCTCAAAGCAAATGAGCGGGGTGATCAAGTGAACTATTTTGAAGGCAGCTGCTGAAGAGAGCTTGAGGGTTAATTGATTCGCGGGACATATCCGCCGGCTAGCTGCGGGCAATCGCTGGCGGTGACAGTGAGCCCGGCCCGCGGCCAACTCATCGATTCCCATATCAGTCAGCTACACAAGAGAAGAGCTGCAGCGCGTGCAGGCGGCGCGCACTCGCGTACGTACAGCAAGCAGCTGGCACAAAGGCTTGCTCTTCATTGCAGGAATATGACGAGATCAGTGTAGCTTTGCCAATGATTGACTGGATTCAAACTGAGACTACACTACTAAGACTCGGTTGAGATTGCATTTGGCGCTGATTTGCTTGTATTGGCAAATGATTGTTTTTCATCATAGTTACGCTACATTTGATTGTTCGATGATCAAATGTACGAGTCTTTGCAACATATTTGATTTTGCCTTCACTATCCTAAAACAGCAGCAGCTCTTAAGCGTAAATAACACAGAGCGGTGCTATCGCTAAATATCGTTGCATGCATGCAACAATCGACACTGCAGTAAGGCCAAGGTTCGCCCGTCCCGTCGCCGCTAATCAATTGGGATTCGGCAGTCGGCACTCGCGCGCCTAAACAACTATGCCAAATAACTCACACTTGCAGGGCTCCGCATTGATTGAAGCGTGCCTGATGCGAGCCGAGCATGGATGCTGCAGATGCGCCTGGAGCCGCCGATCTGCAGCAACGGAAAAGAAGGAAACAAGACTCGTACGGGCTCTACGTGCAAATGAGCAAATACGCACCTTTTGCAGCATCATTCACTTGTTTGCGCTCCCCTTCTCATCTCTCCTCTTCATCGATACACCTTCACCCATCAGTCTGCAAAGTTTTGTATCTTCAAAGTTTTGTATCGCTCGAACCTACTCGGGCGGGCCATGGGAGGCGGCTGCCAAGGAGGAAGCTTCATACGATCCTCTCTTGTAACCTTCTTGCTGTACGGGAATTTCATGGAATTTACATTTCCAAGCTCGCTTCAACGATGTTTCATATAAAGATGACGAGTCTCCAGCAGTTTCCGCGATGTTGCGGAGGGAGGGCCAAATTGCTCGCTGCAAGTTCCAACTCGAGACAATTTTTGCTTGCTTTTTTTCGCTTCAAATTATATTCCAGTTGGCGGCGACCAAATTATTTGAGATTCGCTTGCCGCGAGTACATTGAAGTTTAATCGAGCAAATGCACGTTTCACATACATATATATTTAGCTGACTAGTAGAATAATCAATAGTAATATTAATTCATCGTATACTATTTTACTTGATCTGAAGAGGATCATATTGCTAACCGCAGAGTCCATCTGCCTGAATTAATATCTGTGTAGGTATACTACTATTGATTGATTTGTGCTTACTTTGATGTGTGAAATACGCAAATTTCGTTACAACAGCCAATTTTGTCAATTGAAGCTTTAACTGGTTCTGCAATTAAACTACTCCATACGATGTTTATCTCGTAAGCTTCTTCCAAAAGACTCGAGATGTTCGATTTTGCAAATAAATATAGCAATTTCAACCCCGAGGAAGAAGACGAGTGAAGTGCAGCAATAATTGTCCATGAGCCATCCATCTTCTCCTTCTCAGCAGCGAAAGCGACAAATCGATATGCACATCATTTATTGCGTACAAGTCCCGCTCCTCGTCGCTTCTCGTCGAGGACGAATAACTTCTCGTACGACGCGACGTTTTAGAATTCCTCCGAGTCCAGACTCGACAACGAGTCGTCAGCGATCCTCTCGAGAAGCCCATGGGATGTTCACTTGTTGCGCAAACCTCACAACGCTTTTTCTTCCGCTATAAACGTATGCGAGCACATTTATTAGAGTGTGCCAGATAATTATTCGCCAACATTTGTTGCCTGCGGAGTTTAGTCCAGAATTAAGATGAGTTATGCTGCTGCAGTCGCGGACTGATGCGATTTTACACTTGAACTTGATAATTTTCACTTCAAGCAAGTTTCAATTTTGCTTAGTTCAGTTGGCCCCTTTGCATTTACATGAAATGTCAGCGAAAGATATTGGATTATATGATTAAAATGTTCCTTCATTAACATTCGCTCGGTTGAATCTTCTTAGTGGCTGACAGTGCTCTCGTCATCAAATTCAACTTGCTAACTATTTTACAATTGTAAGGGATTTCAAATGAAAAAGAATCAGCCTGAAAGTTTGTCCTCATAAAAATTGTCAACAGCACTGACATTGAAAAAAAAATAAAAAAAAATAAAAACGGAGGAAATATTGAAAGGGAGCTCCATCGAGAGCGATTATTGAGTATTATCAAAGCGAAGTCGGCCGGCATGAAAAGCGAGATTTGCACAAAGTAGATAATGTCATTCAGGATTCAACATATAGACACATACACACTGCATACCTGCAACACAATGGCAGCGCGACGATTTTACGCTTTCGATTGGCATTCACAACGCGAGGATAAAATCGTTTTCTCTCTCCTCTAGCGGTAGCTGCTCACTTCTGTCCGTTTGTCAAGAGCTGCAACGCCGCCGCGCAGTTACTCAACTCGATGACGCAAAATCCGAGTGCATCGCACGTTTCTCTAGCTCTCCTTGTTTTTCCACATGTAGATATATATATTTGATTTTGATACTCGAATGAAAGGTTTTTGCTGTTTGCTCAAAAGTTTGATTGAAGATCGCAAAGCGTGAATAATAAGAATCTATCTCGCCCTCACATGCAGCTCTGGTGCTTGGCAGATCTGCTGTGTGACAGTTGGAACTAACGAGCCAAACTTTCGGGCGGACAGCTGCGAGTCCTAATCGCGATTAATTGCTATCTCATCGTAATCAAGAGGATCCTTCTCGGGGCCTAATGACGCAGTGGTGCATGCATCACTGCGCAGCAGTCGCTTGAGCAGCCCGCGGGGCCTTTTTCCTAGCTCAGCTCTAACACCAGATTTTCGCAAGCTCGCTGTTTAGGCCCACCCAGCCCACACAGATCAGCCCTATTACAAGTTTCCTGCATCATCTCACTCGGCGCTCATTGATTTAATTCAAAGCAAACCATCTGCTAATATACTGATTGCCAATCGATTATTATAATGTAATGTGAACACACGTAGCTAGGCTTATCCCCTGGCAATGCAATGGAGTGCTCTATTGGCTCTATTTTCGCAATAAACGTCGGCGACGCAGACGATCAAACAATCTGTATAAGCTGCTGCGGCTGCATTCATCTGTGATCCTTTTACCGTGAATGCGCCTGCACTCGCTGCACTCTTTCCAGCTTAATGTCGGATATGCTAGCTTGCCAACAACATATATTAAGTATAATATTATGCAGATTTATTTTCAATCGTGCAGTGTCTCGATAAGAAGTTGTATAACGTGTGAAAAAGTACTTAACATAACACATAAGCCCTGCTTCGGAAAAAATATTCTGTTTCAAAGTAGATTCTCGAAAAATTCTCTCTCTCTCTCTCTCTCTCTCTTTCCCTCAATCAATCTCGAGTTACATGTATGTACACGTATCGCAAAAATTTTCACGTGCGCCCGCATGAATATGTCGACATCGCGATGTAATTGCATCGAAAGCTCTCGAGGGAGCCGCAGATCAACGCTTACAGTATAGCAACAAGCCGATTATATCGGCAAGTGTTCGCGCTTCATACGCCGTTCGGGAAGACAGAGCCCTTTTGATGATGGTCGGGCCATTTGATCTTCCATGAGGGTGCGCGCGAGCGACAGTTTTGCTTTATCATTGTCTCTTCCGCTATTTCTTTCGCGACGCGGGTTACATTATTTCAACAGATACTTTTTTTAGTACTTATTTCTTGTAGAAGCATTGGAGATTTTGAAAATAAAGAGATGAGCGTGAGGAACGTCTTTGCAGTTATCGCGATCAGCAAGCTGAAGGCCGCTGAGGGAAAACTGTCGATCCACAGGGAAGCAGCAGGAGAAAAGAAGAAGAAAAAAATATAGGACGAATGGTTGTTGCTTTCTCACTAAAAAATCAGCAATTCGAGCAATCAACGTCAGAAGCCATCAGAGCGAAACCATATCAAACGCAAGAACAAATAAAGAAAGAAAGAAAGAAAGAATAAAATAAAGAAGTTTTGGCAAAAACCGGCTCTCGCTTGGTGGGCACGTGTCTTTGTCGACCTTGGCGAAATGTGCACGAGGGGGAGAGAGTTTGGCAAAGTTTTAGGGGTTGTAAGATAGAGAAGGGTCGTCGGTCGGCGCGGCGTGCGAGCGCGACACGAGAACTGATGCGGTCTTTGTTGCGCGCAAGAGAATCGCTTTGGTTTTTCTGTTAGTTGTCTCGAAAGTTTGCTTTTTCGCAGGGAAGAAGAAGAAGAGAGCAGGCGAACTAATTAACGATCGGCCCATTCAGCAAACGCTCAAGAGGTGATTGTAGGATGAGCCAGTTTGTCCGTGTGTGCGCCCTCTCGAATA
>JAWWMK010021021.1:0-17864 GCA_035047105.1 Galeopsomyia nigrocyanea | reverse complement strand
TGCAATTTTTCTATACCACCCGCCATGATGAATTTTCAAAAAGGTTCCGTCAGTTAGAATTTCCGTCGAGTGTACTTTAGCAAACTTAAAACAATGAGAATTTTCTGAAACTTGGCTTAAAACTACTAGTTTTTATATTAATTAACATGCGTGTAAAATTTGGGATCGATTTACCGTCTAGTTTCCGAGTTATCCTCATTGAAAAATCCAACGTTTAACACGGGCTCTTATGGGAGTAATGGCATCGACCCCCTAAAAAAGTTGTAAATTCATTTCTATCTATTAAAAAGCAATGACATCTTTTCCAAAAACTGAGCAAAGCTAGATTACGTTGTGAAGAATTCAAATAAATTTAAAAAAAACACAAGTCACCGTCTAGTTTCGGAGTAATACCGCATAAAAAATTGTATTTGGGGTATTTTACTATAGTATGTGCTAAATACTCGCAACTTTGAACGATTATAATTTGCTTGTTATTGTTTATTGTTCAACTATTATTATGAATCACAGTAGAAATAACCTTTGTTACAATATATAGGACCTGTAACTATTTTTGTTCAATTTCTTTTTTCTTAGCTATGCACACACTATACATGACTAAAGTACTACCTTAATTATACGTTGATCCCATATATATGTAGAAACTCATCCGCGTATAAAAAATGCTGCACTCAAACTGATGTAGAAATATATCGTATGAAGCGTCATTCTTCGCGTTGTTTATTAAAATGCTTTTCATTCGTCACTTGTGCGAATATCTCTGTGAGAGTCGTGTTACACTAGTTAGCAGTGACTTTATAACTGTTTGCGTACACGAGTAAAAAAAAACTGTCTCGGTAAAATTAACGATCATTGTTCACCAATTTAAGATCCGACTTATATATTTATAAAAAAGCAGTTCAAACTGAAATTATATTCGTTATGTATGACTTAACAAAAATCAGTCTCATATTATGAATGATTTTATTTAAAACAAAATTACAATTAAAATTATTAAGTTTGTGCTTGATTACTTTCAAGACGTCGGAAATGATATTTTTTCATCTTACAAATTACGATCAACTGTATTGCAATTTTAAGAGCTTAAAAAACATTTCATTCGTAATACTTTTTAAAAAAAGTGTGATTTTCATTCTATAGATATTCACTGACTCTACATTTGAAACTTGGTTAACGGGTCTGACAAATTCTTATTACGGAAATATAAAAAAAAATTTTTTTAATGATGTTCACGAAACCAAACAATTTATTTGATTACCGTTCGAAGTGAATTTCATCAATAATGCAAATAATGAGATATCGTCGAAAAAAGCTATGATGAATTAAATTATACGTTGTGGAAAAGTGCATTCAAATTTTTTCAATGGATGCCGTGATTTTGTTGGCGAAAGCAACGGGTTGTTTGTGCGTGAGGAATGATTTAGAAGAGAAAATCAATGTAACAAAGTATACAGTCTCTCAAGCAAGTGACGAGGATCGATAGAGGGTCTCTATAGACATGCGAGCTCGTATACAATAAGAAAGTTCGCTGAGTCTGCGTAGGCTGTTCTAGAAAATGCTTACTTGTGCTTGATATACTCGGACATCAATCTTCGCAATGAGTATTATTTGGCAATTTTTGTTTTAAAAAAAAATCAAAATAACGAGTTCATTCCAAGAAATATAGCAATAAGTGATGTTCAGGTTCAAAACGACAGCGAAAAACACCCGTAGCACAGTAGCTTCGTTCGTGGATACATTCAAAATGCAAATTATACAGTGGAAGTGAAGCGGACCAAATTATGGGCTTCGAAGACGCAACGGAAAAAAGGAGCAGTGAAAGAACAAAAAGATAAATTGGAGGAAAGAAGATGGTGACGATGTTTGGCCTTAGGAGAGACACGGACAGCAATAAAATCAAAAAAGGAGGTTTCGGACGGTCGTTCGGCCCTCGAGTCCCAATATAATATAGCAAAGTCTCGCTCTTCTCCAACTCCCTGTGTCTAACAAACGCATGATGGCTGCTACTCAGCTGTTCAGCTTGCCGCTACGGCTTTATAGCTTTAGTGGCAGTCGCGGCTCGGCTGGTGCGCAGCTCGCATCGAGCAGCATCGAGCGACAGAGACCCCCTTTTTTATTTCGTAAGTTTCTTTCAATTTGCGAATTTGTTTTATTCTGTCAAGTCATCCTGTCGGCCCGGTTCACATCTCGCCAAAACGTATCCGATTTTTTTAGCTGTCAACGTCCTAAGCGAAAGTTCCTAATTACCATCGCTTTTTCGTTTCACAATAAAAGGTAAGTTATTGCACTTTCTATTTTTACATTATTCCCATTCATGCGTCCTTTCAAAGTCTAATACATTCTATAAAAGTATCGTTCGAATTTCGCGCTGCCAAACAAAGTCCATTGTTTCCGACGAAAGTCATTCAATCGCCGCGCGCGTGACTTTTGACAAAAAAAAGTTTTTCACTCGTGCTTATCAGACGTCAATAATCTCGGGTTCGCCGATCAGTTCAACGTGAAATTTTATTATTTTATATTCATTTTATTACTTTGTATAAAAATTTCATGGCAAAGCTAAAGAAAACAAAAAGACTGGCATCATCAGCAATGAAATAATGTTATTGTTTGATAAACTTATACTTGCACAAGCAGAAATCGGCATGACAAGCAGCGTCAAGCTGTCTGCTAGCTCGGTCATATCTTAGCTCCACCATGCCTATAGGCGATGCAGTTCAGCTGCTGACTCCGTCATGATTATTTTTTGCTCTTTGTTGTATCGGACAAAATACAAAGATTAATAGTTTGCAGTCTACTTCTCTTCAAGGATTGTATGCGAGTGTATATGGACCTATACTTTTATGGCTAGATGTTATTTTTCTGTTTGACTTTGGTGTAAGTTACAAGGCTGATTTTGTTTTATTTGACATATGCTAATTATCGCGAACAAGTTCCAAACGTTAAACTAACGTATCATTTGAAAAAATAAAACCCTTATAACCCTAAACGAAAATAGCATTGTCAGGCAGATATAAGTAGTTTATTAAGTTACGCACGAAAAATTACATTGTTCATCTTTTGAACTGACGGCAAAAGTACTTGACTTGTTAATAAAAAACTTTGTGGAAAAATAAAATGTCTTAAGAAAAAAAGAAACGCAAGCCAGCCAACGCACAAAACAGTGACGAATCTGAAACGATATAACAATATCGCAGTACAAAGGAAAAACCGTTGCAATTATTTCCTTCTGTTACTTATTATATATTTAACTTATTTATTATAAAGAAAGAAAAAGAAAAAAGCTTGTAGAGTTTCTTTATTTTCGAGTCATGTTGAAAAAAAAAACCAGCCCGCAGTGATGCAGTCCTTTTCGACAAAGAGCCTCGGAAAAAAGAAGGGGGAGGGGGAGAGAAATAAGTATGTATGTATCAGGAGTAGGGTAGGTTTGGTCGTTGTTAAGGTGGTCTTACATGAGCGGAAAACAGCTCGAGCGGCAGCGGATAGCCCGAAAGGAGCGGAAAAGTTGCAGAGAAAACACGAGAAAATCGTCCGATGCGGACTCTCCGCTGCCGCTCGAGCTGTTTTCCGCTCCCATGTAAGACCACCTACACAGGCCGCTCTATTTCGCTCATTCTGCTCAAGTCCGCGGAGAGTTGGGCCGGCCTAGGTATTGGCCTAGCAATTGGCTAGTGGCCTTTTCCAGCGGCTTTTCAGAAAATCTGCTGTTCAGGGCTGACGTCCAATTCCGTCCGCAGCAGCGTCGACTGTACGGCGGAGAGAAACAAGGGACGGCGTGGCGCAGGTACACGAGAGTGCAGCTATAGCTCAAATATATAATAGAGAGAGAGAGAGAGAGGGAGAGAGAGAGAGAGAGAGAGCGTTGTTTTGCAGTGAAAGGCCTTAACCTTCGCACTATTAGAGCTGCTTTACTCGGCCTGCTGTATTATGGATGAGTAAAACAACCGACCGAGAAAAACTCGGACAGCTGATCATCTTTCTCTCTGCTCCTTGTGCAGCGAATCACAATTTTCTTTTTTATTCCTTTTACTTTGTTTTTCTCTTTTTGCTCTTAAATGGTATTTTTTGTGGACTTCTCATTTTTGTTTTTCTTGAAAATAATTTCCAATAACTACATCTCTGTCCACTAAAAAATAGCTCTAATGTTTATTGAACAATCAGAAGTGACGTATGTACAATGCATTTTTAGATTTCCGCAGATTGATTGATTGCTTATCTTGCTGCTCGAGTGTTAGCGAGGAAAAAAAAGAAACATTTAAAATTCTTTTCGCAGTATTTGCTCTCTTACGATGAATCGTCACGATTGGCATTCGATAAAATCGACAATACCCAAGAATCTGTATCGATCTATGTTGTAACTGCGCGAAGAAAAAAAAAACTGCCGAGATGCAATTATCTCATCTATGTTTGATTAACGAGCAGACTATTTTTCAACGAAACTCTCAAGATCAAGAAGTAAAGTTTTAGCCTCGAATTTAATGACTTGTTTAGCTAAAATTACACTAAAATTGTTATAATTTTATTTAACAAGAACGCAACGTAATGCTAAGATAAAAACAAGGAAGAAAGCTGAATAGTGTTATAAGTGCAGTAGGTTATCTACGCAGGAACGTTAACGATCGAAAAATTCAGAAAAATCGCGCACGCTCCCGCGTATCACGGTAGTCGCGTAAACGTTGAATCCCCGGAGACAGGGGAAATTGCCTTCGCTTGCAAAAATGACATAACGAGCTGTATACTGCTCGCTCGTGATAGATTTCCACTCACAGTTGCGCTTCTATCCTTCCGAAGTAAACATTGCTCCGTGTGCCATATTTCGCCGCGTCTTCTGCTTCTTCAAAGTGCATTCGGGTTGTGTTTTCAACTGTGTCGTTTAGATAGAATATTGTATGTATTGATCTGCTTTCGAATTTATTATTTTTTTTCAAACTCATTGCTTTAAATGTGCTTACTATTTTCTAACGAACAATTAAAAACATCTGAGTAATAATAAAGTATTTTGAACACATATGAATTTATTGAAAGAATTTCGACAAAATGTACAATTATGTATCAATAAAGTGCTCTTTACAATGTGCGATCCTGTATTTTCCGCTTCGTTTTAGTTATTGTTAGATTGCTAAGGGTTCGCTATTTTTATTACTGTGCAAATAACTGCTGAATGCAATCAAAAAATTACAAAGTGACATAATTCCAAATAAAGAAAGGTATATTAAATAACCGGAATGAGAAAAAGTTGACTGTAATTAAAGATGATACTTATACAGCAAGATATATAAACGGAAAGGATGTACTACTGAACTGTAAAAATTTTACGCACAAATATTATCTCGGAGAGAAATAAGCGAAACAAATAGATTGTTTTTTTCCTCTTTTGTATACCTTTCGTCAGATCTTGAAAGAGTCAGATGCAGAATAAATAATATTCAAAATAATATTCCGAATAATAAGCTTACAATTTATAATCAGACTTATTAAGAGTTTTGAATATAAGTAATACACTTATTATTGTAACAATTTTTTCAATAAATTTGGTTTTTTCATTTCATTCAAACGCTCTCCTGACATTTTATATTATTAAGGTTTATTTACAAATGACGGTATATTATTCACACAATCTTAATGATATTATTAAATGAAAAAAAATGTGTCCATTAACGTGAGGGTATTGCCTTAGTTAACATTTTATTTATTCATCATATTACAAACAAATACAGAAATTACATAAAATCAGTACTATCTTTTTTTTTAATGAAAGTCAATAGTAAATTGCTTCTATTTCAGGCGATGAGCAATGGGTGACCAAATGATGTTTCTGCGAAGCTGACAAAGTTACGGGCAAAACGATAAAAATTAATTAGCTTTGACCTAGGCTGTGAAAGTATCCTTCTGTAACAAAAGAGTTTAGTAAAATAACACCAACATGGATCCTTATTGTTTAAGGTAAGCTTTCATTCAATATATTTGTAAAAAGGATTATAATAAGTTCACATATCTATAAACAAATTTATATTATGCGTAAATCAATATATAAAATATCATGCTTTCTTAATACTGTCAGTTTTCACGTTAAACATATTTGTATAGCAAATATCACATTTTTCCACGAAAGACATGATTGTTAAAAATAGATTATTTTTCTAGATTAATCATAATCATCCCTTTACATTCTTAAATTTGATGGTTCTACCAACTTTGCTCACGATTTTTGCATTGCTGTGAAAAGTATTTGAAAGTATCCAAATCGTAAACACTTTCATAAGTTACAAATTTAGCAATTAACGGCAGAGACGATGACGTTATTCTCAATTTGAGCTTTGCTAAGCGTTTTGATCGTATTTTAGTTGTGTCTGAATCATTGATTGGCAAATATTCCATTCGATTTTGAACTATTGGCACGTGAAATTATATTTGTTATTTATAATATTATTTATTTTAATTATTAAAAATTAATCGGTACCTTATGATGGAATTCTATAAAATAATGTATAAATATTTTAAGGGAACAAAACAAATTTTACCTAATCTGATTTACAATCGCCTTTTATGATCAAAATATCTTGACCTTTCATTTGAATACTTTCTTTATCCGTATGTTGTAAAAATCGGCATTGGTGAAATGCTATTGAATTAAAACAGAGAAAGCAATAGAACAAAGTTATAGTCAATCGCAAACAATCATAAAACTACTTGTATCGTGAGGTTATTAGCAATAAGAGGTTTAAAAGAACCAAATTTATAAATTGTACATGAAGTGTTTTTAGTTTTTTTTATTGCTACTATGTTATCGAAGATTAAACAAAACAGTTAGATAGTTATTCAAAAGTATATATTTTGAGGGAAACGGCAATAATCGAATGTTCGAAGCATCACAAAAGCGTTCTAAATTGCGTTTTATTATTCATTTTTTTATATCACACATCGTTTTGAAATTTTAGAGTACATTACGAGATATATTTATAAAACATAAATGCCTGGCAACATGATAGTCTATAATTGAATAGAATAGCACTTTTTCAATCAAGTTTATTGATAAATTTACGTAACGGTTTTTCATACAAAAAATACTGTTCATGGCATTATATTTCATTAGATTGAAATTACACGAAGGTCTCAAGTGTACACGTAAATTGAACTAAGCTTTTCGATTTTTCATTACCGACGGATTCATCGTGTTGTGATGTAATAGTAAAATTTTATAGCTGGCACAAAAAAAATTGATAATAAATGAGAAGGCGGTTCCAATAAAATTGAAATTTGAAGCATTCGAAAGATTTGTTAAGGTCTGAAAAAGTGCTATAAATTAGTTTGACCAAACAACTTTATAACAAACATTTACTCTAATTTTTTAACTCACATAAAATAGTTTATGGAGTAAGGGAAAATGAAAATGATCATTTGGAAGTGGAGAAAATCGTTCGCTCTAGATTATTCATGTGTTTCAGCAAGCTTTCAAAATAACCCATCATATACCACTTAAATTGCAGAACAAGAAATTTGCCCGCACGTTGTTTGATGATTTTCCATTACCTTCCGTTGTGCAATGATTTACTTTCATTTATCTTTCAGTTATCTTTGTATATACCATTTATCTATATCATTACATAAACTGTTCGACCATTTTTTCCGTTCTACTGCTACTACTTTTATTATTTTTATTTTTCGCGTTGAATGGTTTTTTATTTGTTCATTTTTGCAATTGGGTTTGAATTTGCATAATTATTAGGTCCAATCAACCGTCAAAATGATTTTTGTTTCCAAAAAATTCCGATCTTATATAAAAATTAAAAATGAAGAGAGATATTAAGTTTTTACGTTTACTTTATTATCAAGAGATGATTAAAAAAAAGAAGAAACAAGGTAGAGAATGAATTTATAAAGTCGGTAATTAAAACTATATTGATGAAACGAGCAAAACAAAGTGACCAATTGAATTTCAAGAAAGTAATTTTTTCCATATCCTATTTAAGATATTGAATACGAGTAAACGAGTGTATGGATTTTGCTGACACAATCAGTCTTCCATATTAATTAATTGAGGGATTTAGTAAAAAGCGGCCGAGATTTTTACTTTAAATTATAGTTCCGTATATTTAGAAGCGGAAAAAGCCGTTCTGCTCAGAGACTAATGTTATCAATTGAAAAATCCACTCATTATCAGATATCGCAATATGTGTATTTATGACAATACTGCGGTCTACAGCGCATGTAATAGTGGAACAGCAGGCTAGGCGCACGTGTTCGCACGCGCGAATTCTA
Organism: Galeopsomyia nigrocyanea; assembly: GCA_035047105.1. Lineage (NCBI taxonomy): Eukaryota > Metazoa > Arthropoda > Insecta > Hymenoptera > Eulophidae > Galeopsomyia > Galeopsomyia nigrocyanea. The sequence goes on along the minus strand of JAWWMK010021021.1, from coordinate 9,608 downwards.
CGATGCGCATGCTCCGCTTTTGTGACACGCAGTTCGCGGATATTCCAAATAGTTGAGCGCATCTGCGATCGCGTAATCTTTGCAACTAGTTTCACAGCTATATACACATGTAATGCAGCATTCTTCTCTTTTGTCAGCTCGACTATGGCTGATCTCGTTTAGCGGTTTCATTGCCAGCTCGATTCGCTAGATTTAACGCTCCGCTCGTGATGCCATTTGGTTAGGCTTATGTTACGGACACGTTCATCATTGCTGTTGTAGAGACATCACTCAACTAATTTACCGCATCAATTTGATTTTCACGCATCGCGTTTAAGTAAACAACATTAATTTTCATTGTTCTCGTGATCACGGTTTTTAGCATTTTTTTCAAGCTTTGTTATTTACTAAACTCATTACTATAGTCAACTTGTGTTCTACAATTAATTATACTTCCATGAAGTTAAGATAATTAGCTACATCGTTCCTTTTCTTTAGGATTGGAGTAGATTTTCTCGCAAAATAAATGAAAACGGTTTTTTTTCATAAGTTTTATGAATTACTTTTAGGCTGAATATCCTACGTAAATCTTCGATCAATAATTATACATAATACATTATTTTTAAAGTCTTGCTAATTATTTATGTGAAAAAATTTAGCGTGTTTAAATTGCTTCGCATTTATAGGTAATAAAAAATTATACATTTTATCTCAGATAGGTTCAGTAAATTATATAATAACAAGTACTTTTTAATTCAAAAACAGAAGTAAGTAGATAGGAAATGTTATGGCAGATATGAATTATAGGGAAAGTGCTTGAAATGAAGTTTTTTTTTGCATAACGATTTTTCATTAATTGTATCAACAAACTATTATCTGAATATCGAGTTATGAAAAGATATTAATTCAGAGCTTATACAATTTTCCTTTTTTCACAGTGTTGAACGTGAAGCTTCAAAAAATATTGAAGAAAATGAACGGGAGTGCTTTAAAGATGCAATCGTGTCAAGTCGGAGTCTTAACAAAGGCTATGTTCAGCCTATGGGACTCAAAACTGCTATTCCAGAAGTAAGTGGCCTAAAAAGAAAAATAGCAATTAAGTGTTGGATCACTCATTATCTTGATAAATGCGTAGATTGCTGCTTGCATTATTGCGGCGTCGTTCCACATTGGCATTGGCCTTAGCATGGCCTATTCGGCTATTCTCGTACCTGCTATTGAAGCGCCTGATACTGATATCGAAGCAAACGAATCTCAAACCTCTTGGATGGGTATGATCTAGTTGTAACAGCTCTATAACAATGCGCTTATAGGCAGTTGATTGTTCGGCATTAAAACTTCAATTGAGAAATACATTTTTTTTTTTGCAGCAAGCATAGTGGTGATCTCGACACCAGTTGGAGCGGTGACGGGTAGCTTCCTCATGGAGGCGTTCGGTCGGCTGCGAACATTGCAAATCGGTGCTGTACCGTACGCACTGGGATGGGTATTGATAGCTATGTCGGACTCAGTGACAATGATTCTGGTTGGTCGACTCTTGTCCGGTTTAGCGACCGCCCTTGCTGCTTCCCCAGCGGTCAGTCTTTTTCAAATATACATATCTTTTCCTATCAAAATTTTTCCTCATTCAAAATGTCATCTGAATTATTTTCACCAATCTCATTTTTCATATTCATAATTTTTATGTTTTCTTTCTGAGTGTACAGAAAATTTTATATACAATATTTTGTATTTTTAATAGGTTTCTGCCAAGCTCGAGACTTTGTGTTTCGAGGTTTTTGAGATTTTCGAAATTGTTTCAAAATTTTTTTTCAATTTTAATTTTAGCTTAGTAGTAGCAGTAAGTAACATTTTTCTATCATCTCGAAAACTAGAATTCTACGTTGCGTAGATATGATTTTTCAACATCTATTTATAGGCTATGCGCGTTTTGTCTTTGAGTCCTAGCCGAGCTAAGCTTTCGCAGAAATATATTTTTCAAGCATTTTAAAAAAATCATCCAAATTATTGTCATTTTCCATTTAGATTGAAAAACAAAAGTGACAATAATGTTGCCATCTGAGTTGCTCTTAAGTTTCTCGGACCGTTGCAGTATTTCTTATGAATTGGTAATGATTCAGTGCATTTTTGTTGAATTATTCTAGGTTGTCTATATCACCGAAGTGGCGCGACCCGAGCTTCGCGGTTCCCTCATATCATTGGGACCAACATTGGCATCTCTCGGAATGTTACTTGTGTACCTGATGGGTTGGCTCCTTCATTGGCGCACTGTCGCTTGGGTGGCGATAGGGTTCGGCGTGGTGCCGGTGTTTCTCGTGCAGTTCATCATACCGGAGTCTCCCGTCTGGCTGGTGTCCAAAGCTCGACTGGATCAAGCTCGCGCGTCTATCAATTGGCTCTACAAGTCTCAGCCGGGAGTTGGCAAGGTGTCGGCAGCCGAGGCGGCGTTCACGACTATCTGCAAGGAAAACGAGATCAGATTGAGCGAACAACGACGCTGTCATAGCAAGGGTCTGATCGGAAAGTTGCGAGCTTTCCTAAAGCCGACCGGATGGAAACCCATGTTCATACTTTTCCTACTGTTTACCTTTCAACAATTCAGTGGCATCTACATCACGCTCTTCTATGCTGTCACATGGTTCGTTTACTCATGTACCATTCTTTTTTCATGAACCTTTTTGATTTCGAACCTTTACGATTTGGAAATTATAAACATTTCAATACAGAGGCTATCTAATTATATGTTATAGGTTCACGGAAATCAAGGCCGGCGTCAATCCTTATTTAGCTTCTGTTCTGGTCGGTCTCACTCGTTTCCTCTGCTCGATGGTGAATACCTGGCTTCTGCGCCGCTTTAAACGCCGAGTCCTTTGCATCGTCTCCTCCATTGGTATTTAAGTTTTCTTTCATTGATTTTCAAATAAGTACCATTTCAATGTACCAGTAGTAGGCTTCTACAGAAGCTCCGAAAGCTCGAATAGCTTTTTGATTTCGACTTTTTCAATAAGACAATTAAAAATGTTAAAACTCCATAGCAGTCGAAGATCTATAAGCACAATTTGAATATTTGAACAATTAAGATTGCTTAAAGTGCAAGCGATGAAAGTTCATAGGCTGATCGATGTGGATAGCTCGGAATCTCGAAAGCTCGAATCGGCATGGAAGCTCGATGAACTTAAGGGATAGAGCTGTCTCGGAGCTTGTAGCCAAGCCAAGCTGGTTAGCGTTTTTAACCTTGAGGTTTTGTAGAAGCCTGGCCAGTAGATGTAAATGAACCAGCATGAATAAACTAATGCGATAGAATTGTATCTAAGTGTAACTAGTGAATACTTCACATGCTTTCATTTATATAAATAATACTCAATAGGTATGGCTGTCTGCATGGGAGTTTCCGGCTACTTCACTATGCGAATCATGCTATACAACGATAGTAGCGCAACTTGGGTACGTCATTAAGCATACATAAGCAATCCTGTAAGGAAGGTTCATCAGTTTTTGCCCAGCAACTGGTAAACTTTCTCACAGGAAAACCGTACATATGAGCAATTCCATTAAATATGCCTTATTTCGAGAAAGTATTTTCAAATATCCAAATTGCGTGCACTCTCTCAATTTTACGAGTTGATGGTTCTATGGGGTATCAAAAGATTCGTAATGCTCTGGCCCATCCTCTTCTTTCTATTATGCCCTTTTTCCCCGTGGAAGTATTACAATCACGTGCAAACTCTGACATTCATAAAAAAGAAAATCTGTTTTTTTTTTCTGGTTTCTTGTAGTTTGATGGAATTTAATAAGAAACGAAACTTCAAAAACTTTACGCAATTTAATTAATTTGCAATTTTATTAGATTTTTCGTTTTTATTCACTGTTTGTTATACTTCAAAAAGCTCTACAAGGGTCGGAATTTTGAGTAGAAAAAAAAATGGGTTTCAAACGTATTTTGAGCTGTAGAATTTGATTCTGAAGTCAGATTAACGATATCATTTTTCGTTCAATTAAAAAAAAATATGAAAAATTACCTCTTTTTTCAATTATCTTTAGAGCATCTATTAGTGAAAAAAGGGTGTCACACGCATGTTTGAAGATGGACCTAGATTTTTTTTAGGTTCTATTTTTAACATAAAGAGAAAATCGCATCCTCAAAAGCGTGTACGCAATTTGAAAATTTGCTCAAACTTTCTCGAATTGTGGCATTTTTTTGTGTGGAATTACTCATATTCGGATAATTGTGAGCAATTTTGTAAAGAATTTGTGATTTAGGTACCAGTGGTTTGTCTGCTACTGTACGTATGCACTTCGATGGTGGGTTTACTCACGATACCTTGGACAATGACAGCCGAGCTATTCCCAACGGAAATACGGGAGTTGGCTCACGCCATTAGCTACTCTATCGCAAACATTCTCATGTTTGCAGCTGTTCAAAACTATAGGCAATTGGTATGGCTAGTTGGTGGTTCGCACGCGATTCAATGGTTCTTTGCTGCAGTTTCGATTGGCGCCGCCGGTTACGTTTGGCTACTGGTTAGTGTACAGTTTGTCATTGTTTCACGATCTGCATTCATGTGCAATGTGTGTGATTGAAACCATTCCATTGCTCGACGATTGTTCACTTTACAGTTGCCCGAAACTCACAACAAGAAGCTTTCTGAGATCGAGGATTACTTCCACAACAATCTGCTGGCATGCGGCGCCGATGAGAGAGCCAAAAGGCTCAGGCAGCGAAAAGCGCAAGCGGCGCTCCTACAATCGCCTAATAAGTTCAAAACCGCTCAGATTGCTTGAAAGCTCAGTTTTCATTTTATCAATCGAATACTCATACTGATCTTCTTAATTTGCCATTTGTATTGCCATTATGACGCGGTTAGTCTAGATAGCTGTAAGCGAATAAAAACGCAATCCGTATAAAAGCAATCCCATCAAAATGTGCTACAATTCGACAAAGTTGTTCAAATGTTCAAAATGTGAGCATAGCCTGTATTCTACGATTTCATCATTATGACGTTTATTAGAAGCTTCAATATATATACTTAGGTCCAACAGCTCTCATCTTTAAATACTTTTTTTCTGCTCGTGAAGATATTAAATCATACAGTAGGACTGACATGAATAAAAACGAAAACGTGTTTTTTATGAGTTTGAAACACAGAATTCTATGGTAGAAAATATATCGGAAATCATATCTTGATTTATTTTCTGCTCGAAATTATGACTTTTACAGAGCTTTGAAAAAACTAACATTTCAATTAAATCTATCAGTTTTGCAATTTTATTTGTTACGAGTTCTTATGCACTGCAACAGTTTTCAAAGCTCGGTAAGAATTGAAATTTCGAGAAGAGATCAAACTACGATATGGTTACAGACTTATTTTATTTCGTAGAATTCTGATGTTGGATTGAAGTTATCATTTTTAGTTATTTATCAAATTTTAAAAAGTCATGAAAATCATACTTTCTTTATGAATTTTAGCTCTTCTATGCGCAAAAAAATGTGTCACAAGGATCCGAGGAGATGGGTTCAAGTTTTTTAGGTTCTATTTGTACTGTAAATTGATAAAATCGCACGATCAAAATTATAAAAACAACATGAAATTTGGACGGCACGGTGGCGAATTATCATTATTCAGGTGGAATCGCTCATATATTCAGTTGCTGCCATGTGTACATGCACTTTGCTAACTAATTATTTTTTACTATCTCGTCTCGTCGATGCGCTCGTACATTTGCTTCATTATTAAACCATTTTTGCGATGGTATATTTAGTATTGAAAACGATATTTCCTACTTATTAAGTATTATGATAATGATCAAAGATAGGTAGATAATTAAGCAAAGTTAGGATAGACGCATCTTTCTGATGTTTAAATAAAAATTCCAATTAATTGCCAAGTACAAGCATTCTGTGTAAACATGTTAGCCTTTCTTGGTCTTCGAAAGCTGAGCTTTCGCTAGATTGCGGAATATAAGTAGTTGATAGATTATTTTCTCATTTTATAATAGTATTATTCATTACTGACGTATTACTCAATGCGTTATTTCTTATAGTCTAAGAATTCATAATAGTTACATATCGTAAGTGTAATTTGTAAGATCAATTACTACTAGAAAATGGTAAACTGAGGTAGCGAGCTACTTATACAGCTAATATGGTTAAATTACTTTTTATCAGCTTATATATGATTTTTGAAGAACACTGCATAAGTTAATATTCGCAGGTCATTAGAGAGTAACGCAAAAAAAGTGTCTTGTCCTTGAGCACGAGAAGAATTGTTTCTTCAACATAAATACCTGTGATGCAAAAATGAAACATGAGAATTTTCATTCTGCTATACGATTTGATTGTTCCTGCCAGTGTATGTACATCGCTAAGATCTTTTTATAATTGGTCAACGGCATTCTTGAACACGATGAATTAATATTTTTATAAATTTTTTTAAATTTCATTTAATTGTTTTTGAAGATATATATGTGAATATCTTTGTAATCAATTTGGATTTGTAGATTTTTTTAATTTTACGTATCACGAGTTCCATTTTTATGCAATATACTTTGATTTATAAAAAGATCTTTTAAAAATTATATGTAATTAAATAAAATCCAATAAAAATGGCTAGTGTTTTATTTTTGTTTCATACTATTATGATCATTTCACGCTCGTTTCCACCAAAAAAGGGCAATGCATTACTTTCGATCTATTAGTACGTGCACTGTAACAGCTGTACTTGAATTATAATAAAATCAATACCTATTTGTCCACAAGAGAAAGATTATTGATGAATAAAAATTACTGTAGGAATCTTTTGGAAATCAGGAAGCATTCCATACACCTGACCTTGGCACTGCAAATGAATTTACAGTTTTGTGACAAGGTTTACGTCAAGGGTGCACAGAAAGTAAAGTGGTTGAGCCATGATAACCCTAATAAATTCTGAAGCGCTCGATTAATTTACTAATTTTTAAATGTCATCTTTTTTTATATAGATTTATTATTGATTTGGAAGTTGCAACTGCGTGCACGCAGAATTCAGTTAATAGAAAATAGTCGGCAGCTGTGAGAAAGATCATTAATTGTAGTTGCTCTTTGTAATCTTTGTTCCGTTGAATATCAAGTATACTCGATGGAAATCAAGGACGACGAGGCTTTGATAGCAGCGAAAAAAGGTAACCTAGAAAAATTGAAGGACATGATCGATCGAGGAATCAAGATCAATGCACGGGATGCCAACGGACGAACTCTTTTGCATCACGCAGCGAGTAATGGACAGCACGAAATTGTTTACCACCTTCTACAAAACGGCGCCGACGTTCTCATAACCACCGACAAAAACGACACAGCACTGCACATCGCCGTATCGAAGAACGATGACTACACGATAAATTGTATGCTCGAGAATGTCGCACGAAATAAGTTGAGAAAATTGCTTGATGCGAAAACGAAAGCTACTGGCACTGCTGCACTTCACATGGTCGCCAAAAATGGATCTTACGAGCACGCATTACTATTACTGGAGTTCGGCGCTAATTTTGAAATTAAAAACAATGCCGGTGAAAAACCCTTCGATCTCGCGAGCAGTGAACACCTTCAAGAAATATTTCTGTTTATCGAGATAACTTTTGCTAGAGCGAAACACGGCGTCGGACAGCTACTCGTCACGCTTAAAAAAATCAATAGCATCGTTTTCAATTCCGTGCTGAACTGCAGAAACAAGAAGGGTTTAACCATCATGCAAATGCTCGTCGCAAATAATCACGACCTGGCACGAGAATTGTTGTGGATGCGAGTAAGTAATTCGAGAACTCGTGATCTTTACGATTTGTACGACTCTGAGCGCGAGAGCGAAATTGTTAAATTAGCCGAGCAAGTAAAGCAATGACGAGAATTTTGGTCGGAACATACCGATGCCACGATAGCTTTTCTCGTAACGATGGGCGAAAATAAACACAAGAATGGAGTGATGCCTTCGATTGATTACGACACCATCGTCGCTAACATTGGTAAACTGTGCTGTCGAGCTTTGGAAAAAGCACACGAGGTGTTCTTGGCGTACCGGAAATTCGCAGGAGAACACATGTCGCTCACCCTCGACGCGGAGATGAAGACCATCGAGGAAATGCTAGAATTTTTGGGCTTTGATCCCGACCAGCTTTGCGTAATCGTTGGTGAAGAGACAAGGTAAATATAGGAAAACACGTTGAAAATTATTTTTTATTGACAATTCTATTTTTATCTTTATTATATTCAACAGTTACTACAAAAAACTACCCATCGAATGGAAGAAAAACCACGAAGCGTTCATGTATCTTATCGACGGAATAATTTATGCATCAATCGAATATTACTCCATGCAGCTCGATACCGTACGTCTTGGCTACGCGGTGATGTATGACAATGTGGCCAAAGTGAAGCAACTCTTGGACAACGGTGTCATTGCCGACGGCGTTGATCATACTACCGCTCGAACAATCTTGTGCCTCGCCGCTGAGAGAGGAAGTAAAAAGGTCGTCCGTCTTCTACTGAAGCGTGGTGCAAAAGTAACAGAGAAAGATGCAGTATCACCGGTTTATCTGGCCGCCAGTAATGGCTACTCAAAAGTCGTTAACCTGCTGTTGAAAAATGTCGACAGCGAGGATATGGCTGAGATTATAGATTGTCAGGAGAAATCCGACGGCACGGCGTTACACGTGGCAGTGAAGAAAGGCCACTTGGATATTGCGAAAATATTGCTGAGCTACGGAGCGACTTATTCAATCGCTGATGCGGAAGGTCTTACGCCAATTGATATAGCAATCCACGAAGGAATCAGTACCTTTCTTAAACTCGTCGATGAGTGTTTTCATGACGCTAAGGAGGCTGACGTTGAACTAGTTTACAAGCTCAAAGCAATGGAGACTAACGAATTTCTGGCGATAGCAGGTGCTAAAAATTATGAAGGTCATACACTTGCTGATGTGGCTGCTAAAGCTAATGCCAAGAATATTGCTGTCATTATTTTGAGAATGATTAAGGTAGCAAAGAAAAATGAGAAATGATTTTTGCACGCAAGAAAATTGATTTATACAGAGTTTTGTTATTGAGAAAAGTTTTGAACATAATTTACACCTAAATAAGTTCATAAAATAATTTACAACTTTTTTTAGGCTAGGCGAATTCATCCTGTATTTTTCTAAGATACCGATGACAAATAAATTAATTTATTGAAAACAAACGGTACGTCATTGTATTAAATACCTACAGATAATCAACAAAATACTCAAACTAGGAGTACTCATTAGAGTATATAACACTGAAAAATGACTTTTTTTATATATTCATCAGATAACTGGCAACTTTAACAGTTCTAAATTTGTCGTCAGTCAGTAGTATCAAAGTTAATTAATTTATCTGATTAATACATAAGAAATAATAAACTAAAATTAATCATTTTAAAAAATAAAAATGTATACAATACTTACAGTATATCATGATGGATTTCATCTAAAAAGCCGTTGAAATATTTACGTATATCGCTACATGAACTGTAATAATAATTAAGTGTGAAAAATGGAATTTGTTTTTTCTTTAAGGTAGTTGCACACCAAATCGAAATAACGTAGAGAAAATTATGAAACTTTGTACATAGTACGATTTTTAT
>JAWWMK010021000.1:0-17868 GCA_035047105.1 Galeopsomyia nigrocyanea | reverse complement strand
GGCCCTCTCTCTCTCTCTCTCTCTCTCTCTCTCTCTCTCTCTCTCTCTCTCTCTCTCTCTCTCTCTCTCTCTCGGCAGTCGACGACCATCATTGCGCGGGCGCGCTTTAATATCGTTAGAACGAAAATTATAAGGCAGAGAGCAGCAACTCGGACACGATCTATTGTGGAGATCACGTAGAAACGATCATTAGGAATCGAGCGACGCGAGAGAAAGAGGGAGACGAACAATGACTGCACGCCACACCACAACAGCAAGCTCTGTTATTTTGTAATTATGATTCTCACGTGAATGTGTATGTGTACATGTGTGTGTGTGCGCGGGTGAAGCTACCCTGACACCTCAGCGGCAGCAGCCGCGCGCGTAGACGTCCTGGAATTTCCTAAGGAGTCACTCGGCTGGCCAAGTCTCAAAGAATAAAAATGAAAAAAAAAATGAGAGACGCGCGAGATGAGGAACGAAAGGGAGAAATCACGGCTATATACGCGCTATACACGTTGACGTTGATACTTATTAAGAGCGTTATGCACCTTGTGCCTTGCACACACACACATATGCACACGGGGGATTCTTGCACTGTCACTTTGTCTGTGAGACTCTCTGTCTTTCTCGCGTGCCGCCGCCGCGCCGTTGCTGCTGCGATGTTTTGTCTTCCCCGCAAGTTGATTTGGAACGATTGTCCGCGTTCGCTCTCTTTTCGATTTCATCAGTTTTAATGAATTGATCTAATTACGTTGACGTTTTCAATTGCCCGCCGTCACCGCACGACGACGACGTTGTGTAATTTTTCAAACTCGCCGATAAGTATCTTAACGAGGTTATCAAACCAAATTGGATTTCGTTCGATGACCGTTAAGCCATTTATATTATTTTCTTTTGATGCCGTGTCGGCTGAGAAAATATATCAATCGAATTCTTCAATTTATATATACTCGTCAAGGTATATATCGACACACATTTCACGTGCGAGTAAGTAAATATTATTCTAAGCCGTTTACTCGTCGATACACGAAGGTTTTCTTTGTGCGTGACACGATCGATGCGGGCATTTATGATAATTCGCATGGTCGCACCTGTCTTCTCGTCGCCGCCGCCGCAACGACAGAAGAAAAGTAACGGGACGAATCGTATATATGCGTGCGCGCGTGCGTGTGTTGCCAAAAAAGAATTTTTTTTCTCTCTCTCTTCCCAGCGTGTGTGCATGCTTTTAATCGTCATATTAGTAGGCGACGGCTGCAGTTTGTCGATCGAGACACAAGATAACGGGAGCATGCACACGTGAAGACGCCGCCGTCGTGCAATTTTTACGTACGCAACTCACGTGCGCGCGCTTTTTAATTGAGCGCGAGTACGATTACGCAAAAACAAATCGCGCACTTTGAAATTTTCGCTGCTGCTGCTGCTGCTGAGCTGTCAAGGTGAGTTTTTGAAAGATCGACCGCCATGTAGATAGCGGGTCGTAAGAAAATTATTAAGAAGCAGTTAAATTCGAATAAAACTTCTTTCCAGCGGGACCTATCTTGGACTTTTACGACTAATTGGAAATTTTAAAATACACTTTATGACCACCGCAGAGGTAGCGTTTCGTGGATGTACGTAACTGTCTACTGTAGCTGCTGCTGTTGGGGAATGGTAACACACTTTCTTTGAGGGATTAGAGACCTTGCTTGTCTCTTTTTTTTACTATGTCCCTCTTTGTGTTTTGATATTCAAATGTTGAGAAAACTTTTCGCACGTTTCGAGAGGATCATAAATTATAACGAGAGTTTAGTATGCTGTTATGCAACTTTTTGAATCTTTTTCTCGCAATATTTTCCTCCTTTGCTACATGCGTGCAGACTTCAATTAATTCGTCAACAAGGGGACGCGGAAAAAAAAGTAATTCTTACCTAGTCTTTCGTCACCAACGAATAAAGATTAAAAAAAAGTAGGCTTAATCAAGTGGCGACTGATTTAATCAAAAAGTCGCGGACTAGGTTTTTGCGCCACTTCCAGTCGAGGGTTTGCGAGATCACAAACGGATTTTAATAGCTTTGGAATTATTATTGCCGAGTGAATGAGAAGCGGGTCGAGGTAACATGAGGCTGCAGGACAATCGGCGCTCTATTTTCTTGCCGAAGGAATCTAACAACTGCGCCGATATTTTCGCTTCGTGATCGCGTCTTCTATCTTCTTTTTGTTCTTTCGCTGCTTTATTTTTTTTTCTTTCTCTTTTACGTACCTGTCCGTCGCGCTTGGCTCGAACGACGAGCTTCATTCACAAACTTTTGCTTGCGCGCGCGCAGCATTGCGAAACGATGATTCACTAGCTGTTACCTATCGCTGCTGTACCGCGAAATCGCGTAATTACCTTTGGTTATTCCGCTTCGTTGATTACAATTACTTTGTGTCGCGGGTGACAATTACTTTTCTTTCTTATTTAATTGTGTTCAAGGGTGTGATTTCTTTTACGATGTCTATAAAATTATCTGATGATGAATTGTAACGCTAACAGTTCTGTTCATGATATAGAAGTTACTTATATTAAGTAATTTTATGTTTATTGTTAGTCCGGTCAGTAATCCATAAAGGGACAGATGCCTCGAATATTTAGAACGCTAGTGAATTTTTATTAATAAGAGTTTATTATGCTGCCACGTCGTTGATTTTCTTATCAAGACAATAAAATTATCGGTCATACGTCTGTCATCATGGCCCATGATAATAATATTATAACTGTAAAATTTACGGTTACAATTTTCAAATTGTTGACATGATGTACTCTTTTTTTAAATTCAATTGATATCTTTTCACCTTTACTTTAGTGACATTACTATTTTCTATTTTATCAAATTAACTACTTACATGGGAAATTTTACACCTCTGTTTTATGTCCATCTAGTAATTTGTATTTCTGATATTAATTAAGTTATATTTCCATGCTATAATAAAAAAATATTGCTCTCCTTTAATTTTATCCATATTTAGAGTTACTTTTATAAAGTATTTCATTTTTATTTTTGATGTCGACATTGATTCATAAAGGGATACTTTATAGTTATTTTCAACTGCACAAATAGATTTTAAACAATGTGGATTTATATTATGCTACTATGCAGTTTGTTTTTCAAGTCTTATTTCGAATTCAGTGTGTAGTTGTATCAATGGTACGTTTTTGGCTAATATATAAATAAAAATTAATGGACTTCAAATATTCATAATTTTAATCACAACAATCATTTAACGTGTCTTCACACCGAAACAAAAACTAAAAATACATTTGTACATCCGTCCACTTAGCTTAACGCGAAGAAGAAGAAAAAAAAAGCAACAATAAAACAAAACCGCGGCACTTGGCATATCCATATATAGAAGGATATATTAACGACGGCATATATTCTTTAAGTAGCGCATCGTGCAACAACAACAACTGCTGGTGTGCGCGCTTGCGTTTGCTCTCGAACGAGCGTATAAGCGCAGATTAGAGCTTTGGTTCTCGCGAAGGGCTAATTTATGCACTTATCCCTTACCGGCAAAGGAAGGTGCCAATTGCCTCGAAGTATGTCGAGCATCATTTCGGCGAGCGAAACAAAGAGAACTACGACAACGAGCTAAGTAAAAAAAAAAGAAAGAATAATAAAAAAAAAAGGTCGAGAAGAGCTCGTAAAAGAGGCCGATATTTCAATCGTCTATAGCGCAACGAGGGAGCAAAGAGAAAGATTCGCCTCGGCGTGACTGTCATTTCGCAAGCGCAAGCGCGCGCGCGCTCAGTTGGATCCAAGCTCTGGCAAAGTCGTAACTCTTTCTCGAATCCCTCTCACCCAGGGGTCAAAGGGCTCGTAAATTCGCTCGATCGGCGTTTTAACAGGCATCGTTTCTCTCACTCTCTCTCTCTCTCTCTCTCTCTCTCTCTCTCTCTCTCTCTCTCTCTCTCTCTTCTCCGGGTTTATTTTCTGTTCGACGATGGTCCATTAATAAATACTCTATACTCTATACTCTCTCTCTCTCTCTCTCCCCCTCTTTCCTCAGCAGGATCACTTTTGCGGTAGTAGTAGTATAATGAAAACGAAGGAAGGAAGAAAAGGCTCGCGAATATGTGTGTGTATATAAAACTGTGTATATATACGATCGAGGGAGCACGTGCACACACAGAGAGCGCACAGAAAATGAGGAGGGAAGAGATAGCTGCCTCCTCTTGCTGCCCGAAGAAAGTGACAGAGATATACAAAGAGAGAACGAGATCTGCAGCAACAGCAGCAGCAGCAGAGGAGCGCGGGCATGTCCGTATAGCAGCAGCAGCCGCGCAGTGAAGCTGCTCGATGGACCACCTACCGTCCTGACTCTCTGATCCGATCTTTCTTTCTCTCTCTCTCTCTTTCTCCCTGAAGCTTGGGCTCTACACTTCGAAGCGTCCAACCATCCGTCTGTCCGTTGGCCAAGCAGCAGCTTCCCATCAATAACCCCCGTAATATCTAATTAATCACGCGATTATCTAGATCCAAGCGCCTAGCTACGGCATCTTCGAACTGAAGCTCTACTCTTTCTCACTCGGCCTGATAACGATTGTTGAAAATATCTGCAGAAAAAAAATACAAGAAAAAGAAACGAGAGAGGTGAGCTTGTCTCCCTTGGATCATCGAGACTGATAATAACACTACGCGCGTACGTATAAGTGTTATTTTCGCGTATAAGTGTGTGATACTCTTTTTTTTTTCTTTTATTTCGGCCGTTTATACTTTCAGCACCGATATAAGGAGGCATCAGTTTCACTTTTTTTTCTTCTCAATTATTCAGCAGTCACGATCCTCTCCCTCTGACGTATATACCAAAACGATCCTCGAGAACGCCCGCTCATCACGAATATGCGCTTATTTGAAACCTTCGAATACACGTCGTTTACTCAATGCGCGATTATGAATTGGCAGTTGTCGAATTAATCGGGACTCGATTACGTATACGATACTTGTTTCGATTTTATAATACGATAACGTAATTTCGATCGAGAACTGTTATTCCTGCGACTATTATGAAAAACGGCGAGGATATATCGCGATTATATATAGCTATGCTGGCCGAGATATACAGCAACAGGAAGCAATAGCGAATAAGAAAAAAAAAAGAGTACTGGTTGAAACACACACGTGAACTCACGAACATTAGCGAAAATGAAACGATCATATTCCGGCATATTGGTAGCATTAACAGTTAACAATATTCGCTGAAATTAATGCAATTAACGGGTTTGTTAGATAAGGGGGGAAGCTGGGCGAGCGAGCGCGCGCACGCGGCTTTTGCGATAACACGATAACGAGAAAGAAGAAGAGATAGCCAATCTTGGCGGACGACGGCGAGGCGGCAGCGGCGGCGGCAGAAGCTTGGGAGTAATCGCCGAGGGCAGCACTTAACGCTCACGGGCAGAGAGAGAAGGAAAGAGAGAGAGAGAGAGAGAGAGAGAGAGAGAGAGAGAGAGAGAGAGAGAGAGAGCAACGGATCGGCTACTCTCTAGGGGGGAATCGCGCATTATCCACCTGGCGGGCGGTTGCGATGCGATTTTTGTCAGGTATAATACGCTCTCGCCGATCGTTACTTGGTACCGTTGGCCTCTCTTTGCCTCGTGGGAAGGTCGTTTGTAACGAGTCCGCAAAGCGCCTCGCTTCGTTTTTCTTGTTGTTGTCGTTTTTTTTTTCGGGGGGGAATTTTTTCAACGCCACCAAAAACTATTACTATACGTTTCCGGCAGACGAGTTCCCTCTTCATTTCGACGCCCCTACGTATTTGATTCCCCTAGGTAGATTGGAGAGATGCCGAAAACTTAGAGTTGCGTGTATGCCGTGTTCTTTCTTTCGGCCCTTTATGGCAATTAAGACGATTGAGTTCTCGAATGCTCGCTTATCGCTGTTTGTTTATCGTTGCGATCCTTGATTAACTGCTCTCATTTGCATTTGTCTTTGGTGCTCTTTTTTTCCTCTCTAATTAGGTAGATTGATACGGGAGCTCGGTTAAATATTTTATTCAATTTATAACTGTAGAATACTTTTTGTTTGTATAAGCGAGTTGTAAATTTTTATTTTGCAAGTTCCAACAAATGATATTTTAAGAATATATTGAATTGATGTAAACTACTATAGAAGGATGTGCATTTAAGATTTCTTGTATATTTCCTAAAAACAATATAAATACAGTACTTAATAGCGTCTGCTTTTGATTTATTTTCATTTTTAATAGTAGAGTTATAATGATGTATAATGAGCTTGAATGAAATACAATTCTTACTATGACGCTTAGGGTGATAGTTATTTTCAGTGACAAGAGTTGAAGATAACAAATAAGTTGTTTTTTTATCTAAGCTATGCATAAATATTTTAAGTTTTGACGAATGACTCTAAATATGTGTATAGTAAAAATGCTGGACTGACAATAATCGAAAAATTTCATGTTGATTAAAAGCATCGCAGGTGATATTATAAGAATGTATGAATGTGTAATTAGTGTAGCTCACTGTAGAGGGACGTGCATTCAACGATTTCTGCAACTAAATATTTCTTCGAAAGATATAACTTTAGTACGGTATTGCGTCTGCTTCATAAGTTAATACTTATCATACTTATCGGTTCGATAAATTTTTCGAATAATTGTTTTAAACTTATCGAAAACATAATTTCTTATTATTTTGCAAATTATACCAACTAGAGAAATTTTATGCATAAATGAGAATCAATGCTGAAATGATGAATGAAATTTTTTGTCTTTAAAAGAGTCACTTAAACGATGAGTAATTAGGCATGCTTGCGTGGGTGTTCATTGAAACGGAGCATTTTTATCGAGATAGATAGAATAATTTTAATTAGTAAAACGTTTCCTCAAAAACAAGTTATGGTCACTAACTTTTCCCTGTTTTATTACCAGATGTCCGGTTTTGATAATTTGAAATCGTCTAAAAACTTACTGAAATAATGCGCTGGATAACGATATAAATCAATGCGGAAATGTGAGCTGTTGTTTCCAAAAATATTTAATTGTATCAAGTAAATATACCAGTTCCTCTTATTATTATTATTATTATTTTTTCTTGCTGCTGTCGCACGCAGAGATGTATAAATACATAAATTCAAAGTAGGCGACTGTGTGTCTCGCAGAGTCTGTCTCTCGAGACAAACAAATCACCAAAACTGAGCTGCTTAAAAAACTTGTTTTTCCCAATGGTGCTAATGACCGTTATACCGCGAATTAATAGACAGTATAAGGTGGAATGAGTGGAGAATGATCGAGAGGAGCGGGAGGGATAAAGGATATCGGGACTTGAGGCTCCTCCTAAATAGAACTTCGTTTAACGCCGATCTCTTAAGGCTGCTGCCCTTAACTGTAAACCATTATATATACTTTTAACGCTGCCTCTTTCCAACTGGAATACGCCACATCTGAATGTGATGAATATATATGGCCGCGTACGAATGCGAGTTTGGCCAGGTTTTGAAATCTTGATAAATTAGCGCGCTTATTTATACGATCCACCCGAGGATTTTCATTCACATCTTCATTTACACACGGATTATTCGCTGTTTTTTCGCTTTACTTGCGCATTTCAGATTAGATGCGATGAACGTATGTATCAGAGGATTTACATTCGAAAGAGAACGAATTATTCCTTCGACGAGAGCGCTTTTAATTTTGATAAAGAGAACTTTTTTAATGACTGTTTTGATATTTCATATTATTAAAATTTGTATACTTTCTGAGCTTATAAATGACTAGCATCTTTTTCTAAAATAATTACCTTTATTAGCAGCAATATTACAATATTGATATTTCCACTTTTACACTGAATTCACTAATAAATTCTGATTTTGTGGTTTAGATACAGGTTGATAAAAAATATTATGAAATAAATACGTACGTTCTGGCTTTGCTTAGAGTGATACTCGATGCGTACAGTTCGCTTTCAATGAGTAAATGTAAACCAGGTAATAAAGATATTGGTATTCCGACTATTTCTGTAGTAATTTCATGACTTTCGTAAGTTCCCTAAACGTGAAATAAACTCATTAAAAGAATTCGAAATATAAATAAATATAGCTTCATGCCGAATTTACCTTTTCCGGTGGACATGACATTCCAATGCCAACCCTAAAAGGTCGAATAAATTCTTCCAAATTGCCGTTACATAGTTTGACATCCATATTTATTCCGGTTGGAAGATTGTATTGCCCAAATGTTCGACCCCACACTTTCACTTTTATCTTTACAATTGATTAGTAAAAAAAATAATCAAGATATTTGGCATGTCTTTGAGTTGAATATAGTAAGTATAGATATTGGTTTTTGCAATTGAAAATTTTGAACACTTACATGAATATCTTCAGGTATATCCTTAATGATATCAATTCTCATAGATATGCTACTTTTAGTTTCTGTTTCATAGTCAACAGTGCAATAAAAGGTTTCTTCGTCAATGTAAGTGTAATTTACAAAATCTATGAATACATCTTCTATTTTAATTTTGAGATCCTGTAAATAATTGATTATATATCACATTTCTTTTAATCAAAATTAAGAAATAACTATATTTTTCAAATTTACACTGCAATCGTAAACTTCAAATAAACCTAAAAGTACAAAGAAGGCGAGAGATTTGTAAGTCATATCGAAAGACAAAAATTATAAAGACATAAATTGAACGTTCAAAAATGTACTGTCGAAACTTCTAACGAAGACTGTGAGTTCGTTACTGTAGCTGATGTAAATATTATTTTTTTGATCTTGATAAGTCCAAATACAATTGAGCTGTAAAATTGTAACGTCTTCCTAAGTATAGTTAATTATCTATTTTCTCATTAAACCTTAAATTAGACAATATATTCATTTCGTCATGCAATGTATAAATGACAATTGTAGTACACAACATGATTTTTAAATCATCATTGTTAGAATGACTTACAATAGCCGAATATTGTTAGATAATTCTACATGTTATAAAGTACTCAAACTCATGCAATATTGTCCTGTAAATCTTTGAAACAATCGCATTGATTGCGTGGAACATTCTTAAAAAGAATACAGCCCAATAAAAAATCACAAAAACATGAAAATTTCAATGACGTCGAATGAAGTCATTAGAATCGAGAATTCCGCCCAATCACTATTAAGGTCTTATTTGTCCAACTGAGCGGCTAATGACCCAACAACGTATAGCCGGCTGAGAATGAAAGAAAAAAAAAGGATAAAGAAAGAGAAGGTCGGAAAATAGGCGTTACCACGAAGGTAAGGATAGTAGATACACAAAAAAAAGAAATGTCTCGAGGGCTTTGGAGCATCAGCTGAAAACGGCGCATTGCCGGGATTCTCTTGGCGCGAAGCACAGTTAGAATGACACGGGAGTAACTCAAGAGAGCCGCTTGCTTGCTCGGCGCTGTCACTTGTCAGCTCGTAACTTTTCCTGATACCACGCGGAGCGGACGAGCTCAAAGCTCGTGTGTCGCTCTATGCACTCTTGCGCGCAGCGTTAATACCAATCCCGTACAGCTTGCACACAGACACATGCACACACATACTCGTTGATGTGTATCCTAATTAGGTGTTTTACTGCCAAGGTCGTCTCGATACAGACTTCGATCGCTTTATCAAACGCGCGATATAGACTTAATACCGTATATATACATATTTATCTCGACAGTATGACGTTCTTTTGGATGAACGTGCAAAAACTTGATTTCTCGCTGAAGGAAAAGTTTGTTAATTTTTGGGGGCTTCATGTTTTTTTTCTCTTTCATTTACATGGGAACGAGGAGATTGAACTGATTAATCGCGAGATTAATGTTTCCGGAATTCAAAGTGCCACTATAAACTTGCTGTAGAATATCGTTAACGATTTTGACTACACGTTAGTTCTCTTAATTGAATCGGCAATTAATGGCGTGAATGTGAAAATAAACTAAGTTCAAGTTTATTTATGTAGTAAATTCAAAATTTAGCGATTTTTCGAGAGATTACTGTATCTCAATACGAGCAAATAACAAAACCACTTGACGCAAAACATTATCAAATAAATTCAGCTATTAAATATCAAAATAAATTAAATTCAAAATTTATAAACTTAAAGTTATACGTTAACATGAAACATTCGTTTGTATTAATCGTTGAATGCTTATCCCTCTATAGTCTATCTGCCTATTTAATTTCCAATCTTGAAGTCCAAAGAAAGATTTTTTTTCATCTAACGATGTTTACTTTTGCTTCATTCAAAAGTTATCGCCACAGCTATAAGTCTAAAAATCAATGATCGTACATTTTTTTTGTACCTACCAAGAAGTAATCAATCATAACTAACTACGATATAATTGCCGATCTAAACGCTACTTTCACAGATTTACAGCTATTTATCGAGAAACAATTACCAAGCGGCTCCGAGATCGTCCGATAGAATCAAGTGCGAAGGCGCAAAAAATATAAAAGAAGCGGAACAAAAGAAAAAAATGTAAGATAGGTCGTATAAGGATTCGCATTTCGTGCGAATCTCGACTGCGGCGGCGGCGGCGACCCGTTTTTCTATATAGCCTTGCGCGCGTTATAACGTCGGAGGCAGCATTGTGTCGGCGCGCAGACAACACCAACCGAGCTCTATGGTATATCCCGACAATGAACTCGTCGCTCCGATTCCAGGATAGCAAATAAAATCTCGGCGATCTTTTGTCGATTCGATCGCGAAAGAACTTATCTTCGTGTATGTGTGTATAGGCTCTATCCTATAGCAAAGTGTAACGACCTCCGTGGCTCGCTGTATACGGCTACTTTTTTTTCATTCTTTTTCTTCTTCTTCTGTGTGCCTATATAGCACCGACTTTGGTAACACATACGATATAACAAAAAGAACCTTGGTGTTGTAATTAAAAGATAGTTCACACGACGACAAAAGGAACGAGAAAGAAAAAAGGAACATTCAATGTGTCTTTTGAAGAAACTTTTCGTCAAAAGCCAATGAAACAGTTAAATTCAATGAATGACACATTCTCACTGTGTTTACCGCGACTGAATGAACTGTGTTGAATCATCATGGTCCTTTTTTTTCTCTGTTCTTGAAAAGCCGATTACGTGTTTATCGTGAAAAATTTCGAGCAGCAGCAGTAGCAGCAGCGCAGTTTATAAATATTTCTTCCACGCTTGCCATCTCGTGTAATTGTCATTTTACGGCAATTAACGCATACATTCTCGCGCGCACACTCGACAGACTCGCGTTATTTATAGAATCGTAACTTTCAAGAGCACAGTTTTTCTCGATAGATACTCCTTTCTCTCTATCTATTTTTTGTATTACTCTAACGTTTCGCTCAGAGGAATGAACTTGATTTCGATGATTTAGCTAATTACGGTACTTCTTTTTGATTTATCGATGCGTATATTATGTTATACATCGTCGAATTCTTTTCGCGCAAAAAAAGCTACAACGCATGTCCGATTTGAACGCCACGGCGCGTTCTAAGCGATAAATACATCCGTTAAGAGAGAGCGAGAGAGAGAACAAAAAAGCAGAAAAGAATTGTCCGGTAGCAATGTAATAACGCAGCTCGTTAAAAAGCAGCATAAGCTTCATATTAACGACTTGGAAGCTCGCGCGAGCGCGAGAGGGAGAAGGTATACATACGAGAGAACGTTAAACGTCTGGCAAAAATGATCGGCTTCATGAATGAACAGTTGTGTGTTGCACTAGGACAAACATCGCCGACTATAAATAATCGATAAACAACCCGAGCGTTTAAGGGCTCCATAATGCGGTGGATGCCGCGGTTGCGCTTGCAAAAAAGGGCATCGCGGCGCGTTTTGACGCTTGCCGAGCTTGGCCTCTCTCTCTCTCTCTCTCTCGTTTGAACGGCCATTACTTTAATGTTACTTTATAACTTTACTGCCACTTAATGCAGTCCGCCTCTCTGTAATCAATAGCGTGTGCGTATATAACGCGTTACGTCGGGCTATTACTTGTGTACTGCTGCTGCTACTTTTTTTTTTCTTTTCGTTTCGTCCCAAAAAGAGTCCGCTTGATAATTAGCCCGATTGCCCGTTTTAGCCTCGCGCTCGCGCGCGACCAAACTAGTTATTTTTTTCAAGATGTTCGGGCCTAATGAACGTGTACCTACCCCTTCTTACAAACTGCAGGAAGGAATTAATTTGGGTAGGGTTTTTCTTTTTTTCTTTTTTACGTTTAACGAATGAACTGACACGATCGTGATAATTTTACGTCAATTTTAATACGAAATCGTAAAGTATGTGCGTACAATTAAAATTATCTGTTCACGGATGCGAATAAAAACACGTAAGTTATCAATTTATTTCATTCATAGAAAATTATTTCCTTAATATGTTTTTGCCTACTCATAGAACACATGATAGATTGTGTATTATCAAATATAATAGGTCTCGGTTACTTTGATAATGGCTCTTGTTTTATTAGTACACTTATTATCTACATATTTTTCAATCTCCTACTTTTTAGGCCACTTCATTAGCTACGACAAGACTTCCATATATTTCCACGAAATAAAAAAATTTTTGCGGTAAGAGGATAAAGGATTTAACTACTAAGCGTAACGCACGGAAATTACCCTTGCGGGTAGCCGGTGAACAATTTGCCTGTTAGTTTTTTATCTGCTACAGTTTTAATACTAATAGAAATGGATTGATACCAAAAGTTATGATACAGATACGTTCGATCTGACTTTCATTATGAAAATATTTGATGAATATATTTCACTTTCGATAAGAAAACGTAAACCAGGTATTAAAGATATTGGTAATCCAACCATTTCGGTACTTAAGTGATGGTTTTCATATTTTCCCTAAAAAATAGAAAATAAATGAAATTGAATTGCAAAAAGTAATTATATTCTATTTTACCTTCTTTGGTGGGCATTCTTGAGAAATTGTGTCACTCAAATAAGGTTGAACGAAATCTTTAAATGCACCATGACAAACTTTTCTATCAATATTGATTCCAGTTGGAACAGTGTACTGTCCGAAAGCTTGGCCCCATACTTTCATTTTTATCTTTGCCATATGGGAACAAAAAAACATTATTACATGTGGGTATGATTGTAAAATGTTTGAGATACAAACTATTTCTATAATATTATCAATTTTCAACGGATTGCCAACGTTTTTATGTATAATATTGATAAATATGTATACATACCGCTAAATCTTTAGGTTTATCCTCAATGATGTCAATGTTTATATCTATGCTGCTTTCAGTTTCTGATTCGTAATTAACTGTGATATAAAAAGTTTCTTCATTAATGTAAGTGTAGTTCACGAGATCAACAAATATATCTTCTACTTTGAGTTTTAGTTCCCGTGAATAATAGATTACATTGCAGATTAATTTAAAAAAAATAAAGTAAAAAAATTATTCTTCAGATTTACACGACATTCATAATTTTTGAATAAACTTATGAGTGCAACGAAAGCCAGAACTTTTGAAAACATATTGCAGTATTGAAAATTGAAGTAAAAAAGCTCGAGATTCACTGTAAAAAGTTTGAATCAAAACTGAGGCTTTGTTAATGTGCCTTATGAATTTTTTTTTTCGATCATGATTAGCGAGAATAAAATTGAGCCATAAAAATATAACATCTCTCTGAGTATGGTTAATTATTTTATATTGTTACACGATTTACAAAATTTATGATCTCATTACATCTCAAATGAGAAAATACGTTTGCATTGTCATGCAATGCACATATCAGTATTATTACACTACATTATTATCGTCAAGTCATCATAGTTACATAAAGTATTCTTCGGTAATAACTCATTTTTAAATTTATTTAAAGTCTGCAAGTTGTTAATTATTTTGTTTCAAATATATTAAATTTTTTATTTATTTTTTAAAACTTCACATCACGTACATTTAATAAACAAAAAACGCGCGACTAATGAAATAGAAGCATTTAATTAATGCGCGGAACAAGAAAAACAATGTCGCCGCGACACTTTGCAAAAGTGCGGTCGGCAATCAATCACGAACATCCTGCATCAACGCACAGTGTATGTATAAAAGCTTTGTCCTCCGTCCGCGCGCACACGTCCGCAATCCGGATGTAAAAAAGCCGATCGCCGGAAATTTGTGCTTCGATCGTACAACACAGGCGTATATAGGCAGGAGCAGCCGCAGCAACAGCAGCCAAGTAGTTGGATCGTTTCTTCCTCTCCGTCACGGCTGATCGGAGGACTCGCTCGCTCGCTCTCTGTTCTTGTGTAGCAGCATATATATATTCGCGGCGGCAGCGAGTAATGACGGTTTACGGGGCTTGGCTGGACATGCGGTTCACCGCAGGATCAGCCCGGAGGCTTAATTGCTCCCCTCGTTGTACTCTGCTGCTGCAACAGAGAGAGAGAGAGAGAGAGAGAGAGAGAGAGAAAGAGAGAGAGAGAGAGAGAGAGAGAGAGAGAGAGCACGGCATCCCGAGAGAAAGAGAGACAAAACCCGTGCAGCCAGCGAGTTGGTCGCTGCTAATTTAACGACTTCTGAATGTCGATGCCGATTAATATCTCCGCGCGATTCGTGTGTCTCTCTCCCTCTTGAGTCTTCTGTGAACTGATTATTTGCACGACTGCGAGAGACCGAGAGAGAGAGAGTATATCCGGCGAGCAGTGTGTCTTTCAGCTTGACGACGGTCATCTCTGACGTGGGTCACCCCAAGCGCGTCGCTCCACACACTGCTGCTGATGCTGCTGCTGCACCTCCTTTTTGTCAGTCGACTTCTCTTCTTCTTCTTCTTTTCTTTTTTCTTCTTCGTTTCTTTCTTTGCTCGCACGCAACAAATAGAAGAAGAGCGGCTTTCCTTTTTTTCGGCTCCGCTGGCGAATGTCAAATTAATTATTTCGATTGACTTTTTAATTGTCGTGCGATTCTTTTGAAATCGAGCATTCCAAACGAGGATTAAATATTTTGAGGGGGAACGCAACGACGAATGAGTTATCAACTTGCGCGCGTATCGGAGCTTTAAATCTCATACTCGTTGGACGACAATCTTTTTTTTTTATTTCAGAAGCCAATCTCACATGCAGCTTCTCTTTCTTTTGGTAAAATTATGGTCAGACTTTCCTTAAGTATGTTGAACTCATTTTTTTTTTTTGGCTTCGGTATAAAAGTTCTATCCAAAAAACTAAAATCAGGTAGTTTTGACCGAAAATTTTTCAGAATCCTCAAAACCTTGCTTATTGGCAATTGAAATTAACGATAATGTTTAGCAAAGATACAGATCTATCAGGCTCGAGGATTCGTTGGTAACGAGGTGAATAACGAAACAACTGGCCTAAACTTGACTAAGTCGCTGAAGATTTAATGAGAATTTATAACTCAATCAAATTCATTACCCGATTTCACATCGAAAAAAGGAAGTAATGAAGTTGCAAAACAAAACAAAAAATTGCCCATTGGCGAAAAAGATACAGAGAAACCACGAGCGCCGAAAATCAAAAAACTTTCGCACGGGTGCGAGAGGAATCGGGGCGTTTGATCGAATACCAAAATGATTACTCTCCCTCGTATCATGCTCTCGCATCTCGCAGCTAATGACTATCAGCAGAGTAAAAATTCCTGCGTCGACAGATAGCATCCTCTCTTTTGTCCTTCTTCCGCCTCCGCATAGCCCAAAGGAATATTGCATGTGTGTCTGCGTGTGTGTGAGTGAGAGAGAAGTTGGAATAAAGATACGAGGCCTTTACGAGGGTCGTCGTCGCGGAGAGCAGCCGTGCAATAAAGCCAGGTCGCGTCTGCAAAATGACATTATAATAAAATAAGCGATTTTAACGTTATGCGACGTCGCCGAAGCGTTTAACGTCGCGAGCTCGCTGTTTTACGCGCGTTATAAGGACACGTGCGGTATATACCGCGCGTATGTCTGAGTTATGTCGAGGCGTAAACGCTCAGGGATCTTTTATCACTATACGCGCGCGTAGGTTTTTCAAGATTTTTTTTCTTTCCTTCTTCTTCCTCTTATTTTTTTTTTGTGCTTTAAATGTTACCGTGTGCGTACGCGTTCACGTGTGAGAGACTTTCGGACTGTCGTAAACGAATGCTCGCGAGTGAGAGAGAGCCTTGACAATCGACGCTCATTAACTTTAACAAGTTTTCCTTTGTTTGAGTTACACGGCGATGCCCTGGCCTTTCTCAGTCGCAGAACTGCTGTCACGTTATTTGTAGTTTTCGATATTTTTTTTACGGATAGTTTATTCCATTGAGCCAGCGTGTGAAATACGAATCGCGCGTTATTGCCAGTTTGTAAATTCGATTCAAAGCATGAATGGTAATGCCGTTAGTTAGTTAAAAAAATTCAACTATTAGTTCATGAAAAAATTCATAATTGCGACAAAATTGAAAGATATTGCATACACGGTTTTTAAATTTATTGTTTACAATTCGTACGAAAATGAAATGGTATAAAATTCGATTGATATCAGTAATTGCAGATCACAATTTAGTACGAAATTAAGACACTAGCGGAAGGTTGCTTTGATTCGGATAAAAAATGACAATTGTTATCATACAATAGTAGTAAATCACCTATGCAAGTATCATAATATATGTAATCATAAATTGACTTTTTTTTTGTATAGCTTACCTCTTCGTCTGGAATAAAACAACTTAATGCAAAGATAATAATATGCATTAAAATATTTTAGAATTATATCGATTAACAAACATTCATGCAATAATAGTGAAGAACCATTTACTCTGAGGCACATGTGTAGAAGCAAACATTGTATAAAAATAACATTAATGTATTTATATTCTAGAATATATAAGAAGTAAAATTCAACAATATCATTCACGTAGATAAATATATCGAGGAAAAAATACGGTTTGAAAAATTTAATACTTGTAATATCCGGTTTTTTTAACGAGTCTCACAAATACTGATTCACTAAGAAATGAAATTTTACGATAGAAATTCAATAAATGGACTCATTGTGTGCCGTGTCTTATACACTAAACCATTATTCGCAATATTAAATTGAATCAGCTCCCATAAAATCGACCATTTTTCTCCAATCTATCCATCAAATTTAAGTAGACACAAACTCGTTATCAATCAATTTCTTGGCTGTCCAAGTCATTACCTATCGATAAATATTGTTCATCATCATCAATTCGCGACAATTAACCGCGCGCACAAAAGCCTCGCTCTCTCTCTCTCTCTCTCTCTCTCTCTCTCTCTCTCTCTCTCTCTCTCTCTCTCTCTCGCCCACACAGATATATCAATAATCAGTCATTCAAAAAGTCATGGGGGAGAAGGAGGGAATAGAGTTTGCAAGCCCTTTTGCACGCGGTCGTGCTTAGGCCTTATTACAAAATAAAGCAGCCGGTGATCTATCGACGTATATATAGTCTCGAGTAGAGAAGGGAGCGCAATAACCGCGCTCGCGCTCGAGAGAGCTCGGCGCGGTAGCTCAAGCCGTTCATAAATCAATGGTCGCGCGGGCTCCACATAGCCTCCCCGCGAAAATGACGAGGAGAAAAAAAAAGAACCAACAGCAACAACGGAAAAGGCAAACAAACACTGCACTGCAGCTCGGAGTTTTTTTCTCTCTCTCCGATCGCAATATACAGGAAGTTGGTTGCGAGTGGCAGCGCGCGTGATCGAAGCCTACTGTATCGTATACATATAGTAGCCAATGCGCATGCATATATGTATATATATATATACTCACGTGCACTCGTGCTTCTCCATTAATCTTTAATAAGAGCCGCAAGACTTTCGGATGCGGCAGCGAGTAGCAGCAGTAATAGCTTGCGAGCGAGATAGCGACAATTAATTACGGGCCGTGTGTGTGTGTGTGTGTGTGTGTGTGTGTGTGTGTGTGTGTGTGTGTGTGTGTGTGTGTGTGTGTGTGTGTGTG